>PVIJ01003508.1:0-133918 GCA_004024925.1 Scalopus aquaticus
TGTCTTTCACTTCCTTTGCTTTGAGGGATGTGTCTTTCAAGATTTTGCTGAGATGTATGTCGTGTAGAGTTTTGCCTATATTTTCTTCTATACATTTTATGGTTTCAGGTCTTACATCCAGGTCTTTTATCCATTTTGAGTTGACTTTTGTGCAGGGTGTGAGGTAGTAGTCTAGCTTCATTTTTTTGCATGTGGCTGTGCAGTTTTCCCAGCACCATTTATTGAATAGACTGTCCTTGTTCCACTGCATTTTCTTTGCTCCTTTGTCAAAGATTAGTTGTTCATAGATATGTGACTTTAATTCTGGGTATTCTATTTGGTTCCATTGGTCTTTCTGTCTGTTTTTGTTCCAGTACCATGCTGTTTTAATTATTATGACTTTGTAACATAGTTTGAAATCAGGGAGTGAAATTCCTCCGTTTTCTTTCTTTTTAGTTAGTAGGGCTTTAGCTATGCAAGGTTTTTTGTGGTTCCATATGAATTTCATCAGTAGCACTATTCACAATAGCAAAGGTATGGAAGCAACCCAGTTGTCCAAAAATAGATGATTGGATCAAGAAGATGTGGTACATATACACAATGGAATATTATTCAGCATTCAAAGAAGATAAACACATGCAATTTGCAGCGACATGGATGGAATTAGAGGGGATCATACTCAGTGAAATAAGCCAGAAAGAAAAAGAAAAAATATCGAATGGTTTCACTTATAACAGGACTATAGGGAAACCAAATAGGAGAGAGACACTCCGTGTGTGGGGGGCTTACAGGGAGGGCCCGGGGGAGGGGAGGATAAGGGCACAAAATGGAATAGAAAAGAATACAAGGGACCATGGAGATGGATCACAGGTGAATTGGTGGTGGGCTACCCAAGGGGAATACAAAATGTATAAGACATAAATAACAACAACAACAAAAAAGACCATCATTAAAATATATATATATATATATAACTGAGACAGGGGCCACAAGAAAGGTCTTCGATGACTCCCTGAGTGGGAGCTTCCTCCTGAGATTTGGGGCCTTATCTCTTAGGGGGAGCTCTGAGACAATCCTTCACTAGTTATGGGAAATCTTGCTCTGTCAGTCCCCAGTGCATGTCTCTGCTTATTTAGGTCTTCCTTTTATGGTTTTAAGCAAATGTTTTTTATTTTCTTCTGGTAGGTGTTGACTTTTCTTGTTTATTTCTATTTCTAGATAACTAATAGTTGGTGTTGCCATTGTAGATTGGATTTTTTATTTTGTTTTATATTCCCCCACCTACATCCCTCCCTCCTTCCTGTTCTTCATCCCTCCCTCCTTCCCTTCCTTTCATCCTTCTGTGCTAGGAGTTGGGAACTTAGCTGATTGGTGTATATTGACCTTCATATTCAGCCACTTGGCTCCTTTAATTCTCATGTAGATGCAAAAATTTGTCAGTAAATTAATACTGTGTTTTCTACATAATCAAATCATGTACAGGAAATAAGTTTTTCTTTCCTATACAAGTATCTATTTCTTTAATTTTTTTTTTTTTTGGTGTTGGCAAATACTTCTAACAGGATATTGAATGATTAGGGTAGGAATAGTTAGCTTTGTCTTTTTATGTCTCATCATTAAGCATCCCGTTTGCTGGGGATTGCTAGTAAATAGAAGTTCACATGTTTTCTTTGATGACTAATTGAAAAAAAAATTTTAAAATCAGAAACTGTTGTAAATGGAGGTAACAATGGTACAATACTGTACGTGATTCAAAGGCATAAGGTCACAACTCCTCAAGATGCCTGTCACCACACACCCCCACCCCCAAGGAAGCTTCAGTTCTCTACTGTAGACCATTTGGCACCCTCCCCTGTTGCTTTACCTCTCTCTCTCCCCATCTTGTAGCCTCAATTCCATAGTCAGACTTCTAGAGTTTGTTATTGGTTTTGTCTGTCCCTTTGTTTTGTTTACCTGTATCCTACATATAAGTGAAAACATCTGGTATTTGTCTTTCTCCTTCTAACTTATTTTGCTTAGCATAATCCCCTCTAGTTCCATCCATGTTGTTGTGAATGGCAAGAGTTCAAATTTTTTTAATAGTTGCATAGTATTCCATTGTGAGTATATACACTTTGCTAATCAACTCCTCTGTCCTTGGACACTTATGTTGTTCCCACATCTCAGCTATTGTAAATAGTGCTGCTATGAACATAGGAGTGAAAATTTCTCTTCAAATTAATGTTTTTGTATTTTTCAGGTAGAACTCTAGGAGCGGAATTGCTGGATTGTATGGCAATTCAAGTTTTAATATTTCGAGAAACCTCCGTACTGTTTCCCATAGTGGCTGTATCACTTTATGTTCCCACCAACAATGTATGAGGATTCATTTTTCTCCTTATCTTATCAATAGTTGTTGTTTCTGATCTTTTTGATATGGACCATCTCACTGTGGTTTTGATTTACATGGTGAGCATTGTTTCTTATGCCTGTTGACCATCAGTATGTCTTCTTTGGACAAGTGCCTATTTGCTCTTCTGACTGTTTTTTTATTGTGTTATTTGTTTTCTTTTTGTTGTGTTGCATGAGTTATTGATGTTTTTTTGGATATCAGCTCCTCGTTGGATGTATGGCGTGCAAATATGATCTTCCATTTAGTAGGGTGTCTTTTTGTTTTAATGATAATCTCTTTTGCTGTGCAGACACTTTTTAATTTGATGTAGTTCCATTTGTTTATATTTACTTTAGTTTCTCTTGCATTTGGGACAAATCTGCAAAGCCATCACTGAAACCAGTATCATGGAGTGTTTTGCCTATGTTTTCTTCAATATATTTTATGGTTTCAGGCTCTTACATCCATGTCTTTAGGCTATTTTGAGTTTATTTTTGTGTAAGGTGTGATATGGTGATCTAATTTTGTTTTTTCTTTTTGTTTGTAACTATCCAGTTTCCCTAGTGTCATTAGTAAGACTGTCTTTTCTCCAATGTATACTCCTTGCTTCTTTGTTGTAGATTTACCGTCTATAGATCTGTGGGTTTATTTCTGGTTTCTCAACTTTATTCCATTGGTCTGTGTGTCTGCTTTTGCTCCAGTACCATACTGTTTGATTATTGCAGTTTTATAGTACAGTTTGAGGTCTGGGAGTGTGATACTGCTATTTTTCCTGGATTTGTCAGGATTTATCTTGACTATTGCCAAGATTGTCTTGGGGATTTATGGTCCCATGTGAATTTCAGTACAGTTCTATTTCTTTCAAGAATGCCATTGGAACCTTGATAGGAATTGCATTGTATTTTTATATTGCTTTGGCCATTATGTCCATTTTTTAAAAGACTTATTTATTTATGTATACAAGCTGGTGTGTAGGCCAGAGGTGTGGAGTGGTGAGAGGATTCACCAGAGACAGAGTGGGGAGCAGAACAGGCAGATCGACTGAAGTACACTGCTGAGGGGAGCAGCAGGCAAGACAGGAGAGGTCTGCTGCGCCATGTGGGAATCTCCCTGGCTGGGTATCAAATTCGTGCTGCAGTGCCTCTGGATAACTTCATAGTGCTGCACGTAACCTGTTGTGCTACCAGGGAGGCCCCATGATATCCATTTTGACCGTGTTAAATTTGTCAATTCATGAGTATAGAATATCTTTACAATTATTGTGTCTTTTTCAATTTCTTTTAATAATATCTTCTAATTTTAATTAGATTTTCACCTCTTTTGTTAAGTTTAATCCTAGCTGTTAATTCTTTTTTGTTGCCCTGTGAATTAGAGATTGCTTTCTTGATTTCTCTTTCTTCTACTGTTATTTGTTTATAGAAAAAGCAACTGAATTTTGTAAATTGATTTTGTATCCACTGCTTCACTGTATTTCAATTAGAATTTAATGGAATCCTTAGAGTTTTCTATATATATTACCATGTCTTCTGCAATAGTTTTACTTCTTTTTAAATAATTTGAATTCCTTTTGATGTCTTTCTGTTGCCTAATTGCTTTAGCTGGACTGTGATGAATAGTAGTGGTGGTAGTGGACATCTTTGTCTTGTACCAGACCTTAGAGGAAAAACTTTCAGTCTTTCTTCTTTGAGTTTGCTGCTAGCTGTGGGTTTGTCATACAGGTACTTCATTATGTTAAGGTAAATTTCATTTATTACCAATTCCATAAATGGGTGGTACATGTTTTCATATACTTACTCTGAATCTATTGAGATGTTCATGTGATTTCTATCTTTCCTTTTGTTGATGTAGTAAATTACATTGATTGATTTTAGGATAGTGAACTACTCTTGTATCTCTGGAATAGATCTCATTTGTTCATGATGTATGATCTTTTTAATGTATTGTTGAATTCGGTTTGCTAAGAAAATCTTGAGGAGTTTTGTGTCTATTTTCATCAGGTTAATTTGTCCTAATTTTCTTTTTTGTGAAGTTTTTGTCAGGTTCTGGTGTCAGAGTGATATTGGTCTCACATGGAAGCATTCCCTCTTCATTCTTTGAAAGAGGTCGAGAAGGGTAGGTATTAATTTATATTTTAAGGTTTGGTTAGTGAAACTCTCTGGGCCCATGCTTTTTGTTTTTTGGGAGATTTTTTGGTAACCGTTTCCGTTTCTTTGCTTGTGATTTGGCCGTTCAGGTTTTATTTTCCTTCATGATTCAGTCTTGGAAGGTTATTGATTTCTAGGAATTTTCCATTTCTTCTAGGTTTTTCAATTTGCTGGTATCCAGATGTTTGTAGTAATAGATCAGTTCTACTTTGCTTTGCTTACTCTTTTTTTTTTAATAGTTTCTTTTATCTTTATTCATTCCTTTCATCTGTTTCCTATAGGTTTATTTGGTATTTTTCTTAACTTCCTGAGTTAAAATTTTATATAATTTATTTTTAGTGTATCTGATTTTTAGATAAATGGAAAAGTTTCCCTCTGAGCATAGCTTAGTATTCATCCCATATACTTTGATATCAAATCTTTTGTGGTTTACTTATAAAGTATGTACTTTCACAATTTGATTTTTAGTAACTATTTGAATCAATGTTTTAATTTTTCAGATAGCCCTTATTTTCATCTTCTCATTTGCTTCCTTGTTCAAATTTTATAATTTATTATCATTATATTGACTCTATGATGTCTACAAATTTGCTGATATTCTAAATTTTTAATTCTTTTTTAGACATTTGAAGTTTCCTTCTACAACAATAATTTTGTCAATGACTTATTTTGGTTTTACCAAATTTTGCTTAACTAGATTTGAGATTACCTATTAGGTGTATTTAAATTTAAAATTGCTGTAGCTTTTTTTTTTTTTTTTTTTTAAAGATGTAGGTATTTTGTCATGATGTTCTGGCCTTCACTAACCCTTTCAATGATCTTTGTCTTTTAATATATTTTGTCTGATTTTAGTATAGCTTGTCTTACTTTTGACTAATATTTCTCTATTATTTTTCTATACTTTCTTTTGCCTTTCCATGTTCTTAGCTTAAGTTATATGACTTATGAATAATATAGAGCTGCATTTTGTTTTTTGTTTTTAATACAAAAACTCTGCTTGATTGGTGAGTTATATCCATTTTTGTAAATTGTGATTGTTAACATGTTTAAACTATTCCAACCCCATCCTACTTTAAGATTTTTATTTGACTCACTCTTGACCCATTCTTATTTTTTCCTCCTTTATTCTACTGAATAGATGGAATAAAATTTCTTGAATTATTTTTCTATAACTTTTCCCCCTCTCAGTGACTCTGTAATGTATGTATTTATGTAATTTGTATGTGTTATTTTTATATTTTTATAACATATTTAGAATATATTTTATTTTATAATATATATTTATAATATATATTCCATTTCTTTTTTATGGTATATATTTTATTTGTTATTTTATTTAATCTCCAATGATATTTAGCCATAGGTATAGAAGATGACAGTGTCTGAAGTCCAGCTCACATGTTTGAAGGATACAAGTGGGTATTTGGAGGACAATGCAGGGTGCAATTATTTACAGATACCTCTGACCAAGCAACAGTGATATTTTGGGGTTTTCAAAATATTTTAAGGGGAAGGAAGAGGAACAGAAAGTAGGCAACGCAGGACAGAAGAGCAACCGGGAAGCAAAGTGCAGAATCTCTGGGGCCTACTGGGCCACAATTTACAGACTTGCCAGTGTGTGTGTTTGTGAATGTGTGCTTCCCTAAGTGTGTGACTGTGGGTATGTCCAAGTGTGTGTGTGTGCTTGTTTGTACTAATATTTGAATGTATGCTTGTGAGTGTGTGTAAATGAGTATGTGTGTCTGAGCGTGTATTGTGTTATGTTAAGTGATGAGGACAGGGAGAAACAGAGTAGCAGGGAAGCCGGAAAAGGCATCTAATAGTAAAGAGGAGTTCATTTTCATTTTACAAGTCATTCCTGTCACAGCAGGGGAAAATGGTAAAGGGAGGACCTAAATTGTGAATTCTTTTCCAGAAGACAAATATATTAGGAGAAATTGAATTTACTTGGATCAGAGGTTATAGATTGACCACAATAGTTATCATAAAAGACCAGACTCAGGTAGTTCAAAATTAACTCCTCTTTTACAATGGAAACCCCAATGAAGATGATATTTGACACTTTTCTCCTGTACTATTGGCATTCGTCTTGATACAGTTATGGAAAAATTAGACAAAAAGTAATAGTGGGGGAAGCACAAACTTGAAACCAATGCTCCTTTTGGAGTGGGATTTGGTGTTTTTATATTGTCAGGTCAGCCCAAGCTCTCATTAGTCTCCTCTGCTGCTTTTGGATGCCAAGTTCATAACACAACCACAGTTTCATGCTCTGAGGAGATAAAGTATTCAAAATCATTAACCCATCTTTCACATGGTTGCAGTGGGTTGGATTTTTGAAGGAATCTCAAGACTCACCCCAAAGCCCACTCATCCTATGCAAATTGTAGGACAAGCTTCCTTCAGGGAGGAAAAATAAAGGGATCGAGACCATTCTAAAGTCTAAAGGGTCAAAAGACATAGTCAACCCCTGGTGGATAGGGTAGTCTATTTTGAAGGTTGGCACTACAACTTCTCAAGTATGCACATACTGGTCATGACAAACCTTGGTAGGAGAGTGGGTGGAGTTGGAACCAGGAGGTTCTGTACCCCTGAATTATAACGCTGCCTCCTACTGGGGAGAAGCACACAGGAAGATGGTGCTGAAGATGGCCTGCATGATTAGCTCTTCTGTACAGCCCAGTCAGTAGTCTTTCCCTGTTGGACTGTCTCATTGGCCAGACAACCTATCATTCTAGAATCTCATTTGCACCAAATTCTCTCAACTCCCTCTCTTTCCAGACCCCACCCACTTAGGTCACCTACTTCTAGTAGCAGTTCTTCTTTCCTGCTTAATCTCATGCAGCCACAAGCATTGTCTTCCTCAAATAGAGGTCATTGCAGGGGCTCTCTATTGTCTACAAATTAAGTACCAACTTTTGGCTGCCCTATCAACTTTGTACATCTATCACACTGAATTCTTCTTTACTTACTGAGGGATCTCTGTTACTTGGATGTTTCTGAATCTTTGTGTTTGCAGTTTTCTGAGCCTGGACAGCTTTTTTCTTCCTTTTCCACCGATCACAAAATTTCACTTGTTAAGATTCTCTTTTGTGTGATATCATCAATTCTCTTCCGTGATCAGTTGGAGTTCATTGATGTTCCCTCTTCATTTTCTACCTAATTCTAAACAATTAGGTAGCATTTTGTTTCTACCATTTTGTAAGTGTCCTCTCAGGCTGTACATTATGTTAAATCAGAAGACTGTTTTAGATTTTTCATCTTATTCCCTCAGGATTTTTGGCTCCTTGTTTGGGGCATCTGCCTTTTTGTTCCCCCTTCAAATGTTCTTTCTTGCTTGCTAGGGATGAAACTGTTAATAGAGGGAACAGGCAAGGTGGATGTCCAACTTCCCTTGGACAAGGAATATCAGAAATGTCTGGTTCCTCAATATTTTCAAACACAAGCTTACATTTGCTAGAACAATTCTAAGTCTTTCTTTACTTTGTTCCTCTTTTTGATGTCATTTAAAAGGTTCCTTTGGGAGACATGTTCCATCCCCTGGATGGCCCCTTAGTAACCTATTTATGGCCCCAATTAGGCTCATACACCTTCCCTTTTTGGAATTACCATGTCATCCTAATATGAGGGGTGTTTGAGGTCTCAGGTAACATTGTCTGGTGTAAAAGTTGTGAAATCTTTTGCCTGTTTTCTTGTATGTGTTTCATGGTTTCAGGATTTACATAAAAGTCTTTTATCCATTTTGAGTTGTTTTCTGTTTTGCTGTGAGATAGTGTTCTAGTTTCATTCCTTTGCATGTCACTGTTCAGTTTTCCCAACACCATTTATTGAAATAGTTTTCCTTTCTCCAATATACATTCTTTGCACCTTTGCCAAAGATTAACTGTCCATATAGATGTGGGTTTATTTCTGGGCTCTCAATTCTATTCCATTGTTCTATGTGTCTGTTTTTGTTCCAGTAACATACTGTTTTGGTTATTATAACTTTATAGTATGGTTTGAAGTCTGGGGATGTGATATCACCATTTTGGGGTGGGGAGGGGTTAGGATTGTTTTGGATATTTGAGTTTTTTGTAGTTCCATATGACTTACAATGACATTTGTTCTATATCTTTGAAGATTTCACTGAGACTTTGTTAGGAATTGCGTTGAATCCCCAGTTTTTTTGAATGTTTTCAACACATGGATGTTGAATTTTATCAAATGATTTCTTGACATCTATTAATAAGATCATGTAATTTTGATCTTTTCTTTTATATATGTGGTGATTTATGTTGATTGATTTTTTGATGTTGAAACATTCTTGTCTCTCTGGAAAATATCCTACTTGGTTAAGGTGTATGATCCTTTTAATGCATTGTTGAATTCTGTTTGCTAAACTTTTGTTGAGGTTTTTTTCAATCTATGTTCATTGGGGAAACTGGCCTGTAGTTTTCTTTTTTGTTGGTGTCTTTCTTGAATTTTGGTATCAGAGTTGATGTTGGTCTCATTAAATTTGGTTTGAAACATTCCTTTTCCCCCAATTTTTGGTGAGAGTTTGAACAGGATAGGTATTAGCTCATCTTTAAAGTTCTGGAAGAACTCTGGGCTTTTGTTTTTTGGGAGAGTTTTGATTGCTACTTCAATTTCCTTGATTGTGATTGGTCTCTTTGTGTTTTTGATTTCTTCACTATTCAGTCTCAGAAGTTTGTGCATTTATAAGATTTTGTCAATCTTTTTTAGTTTATTCAACATAGTGGCATACAGATATTCACAGTAATCTCTTATAATCTGAATTTCTCAAAGGTCTGTTGTAACTTCTCTTGTTTCTGACTATTTTTCTCTCTTTGTGAGCTTAACTAGAGGCTTGTCTATTTTTGTTGATTTTTTTAAAAAATAATCATTTTTTGATTTCATTAATCATCTGTACTATCTTTTTTTATATCTATTTCATTTATTTGGGCAGGACTTTTATTATTTTCTTCCTTCTACAGGCTTTTGGTTTCATTTGTTTTTCTTCTTTCAGTTCTTTAGGGGGATAAAGGTAAGATTATTTATTTGCACTCTTTTTCATTTCTTGATGTGGGCCTGTATTACTATGTTTGTCCATCTTAGTACTGTTTTTTGCTGTGTCCCATAAGTTCTGGAAAGTTGTATCATCATTGTCATTTGTCTTTTTATTTTCTAATTTCTTTCTTGATTTCTTCAATAACCCAATGACCATTCTGTAGCAGGTAGTAGGCTCCATGTGTTAGAGATTTTTCCAACTTTCTTTTTGTGATTGACTTCTAGTTTGATACTTTATCATCAGAGAAGATGTTTGGTATGACTTCAATCTTCATTAATTTGTTGATACTTGTGACCTAGTACTTGGCAATCTTGGAGAATATCACATGTGCACTTGAGAAGAATACTTACTCAGTTTTTGAGGGGTGCAGTGCCTTATAATTGTCTATCAAGTCCATGTAGTCTAATTCTTTTTTAAAGGGTTTTTTTTTAAATATATATTTTTATTGTTATTTATGTCTTTTACATTTTGTATTCCCCTTGGGTAACCCACCACCAATTCACCTGTGATCCATCTCCGTGGTCCCTTGTGTTCTTTTCTATTCCATTTTGTGCCCTTATCCTCCCCTCCCCTGACCCCCCCCCCCCACCACATCCCACATGCTGAGTGTCTCTCTCCTATTTGGTTTCCTTATAGTCCTGTTATAAGTGAAACCATTTGATATTTTTCTTCTTCTTTCTGGCTTATTTCACTGAGTATGATCCCGTCTAATTTAAAGGCTATTGCTTCTTTGTTTATGTTCTGTCTGGTTGATCTGACCATTAGTGAGGTTGGGTTGTTGAACTCTCTTACTGTATTGTGTTGCTGCCAATGTCTATTTTCAGATTTGATAGTAATTACCTTATATATTATGATGCTCCTTTTCTTGGTGAGTATATAATTGTTATGTTTTCCTAATGCAATGTTCTCTTAATAATTATACAGTGTCCACCCTGCCTAATTTTGTCACTTCTTTTTTTTTTACTTGAACTACGTTATATTATAGTTATTACAACCTTCCTTTGTGCCCTGTTTGTTTATAGGATTGTTTTTCAACCCTTTTCTCTGTATCTTTGTTCATTTTTGGAGATCAGGTGTGTTTCATAAAGATAGCAGAAATTTGGATTCTGTTTTCTCATCCAACAAGCCACTCTATGCCTTTGGCGCATTCAGTCCATTTATATTTAGGATGTTTGTTGATATATGAGGGTCTATTTCTGCCATTAAAAAAATTGTTCTATTTTCTTTCTTTTTTTGTGTGTGGATTTTGCTATGAGAACGCCTTTCAACATTTCTCTTAAGGAGAGTCTAATGTTTGCAAACTCGTTCAGCTTGTTTGTCTTAGAAAGCCTTTATTTCTCTCCTATTCCTGATGGCCATCCTTGCAGATTAGAATGTTTTTGGTTGGTAGTTTTTATCTTTAAATGTTTTGATCATATCATTCTAGTCTCTCCTTTTTTGCAGTGTTTTCTAAGATAAGCCAAATGTAAACCTGATTTAGTTTCCTTTATAGGTTAACTGTTTCTTTCCCCTAGCCAGCTTCAATATTCTTTCCTTGTCCTGAACTCTTGGAAGATTCAATACTATGTGTCTTGGTGTAGGTCTCATTACATTTAGCTAACCAGGTGTTCTTTTAGCCTTATTGGCTTTTATACAGTTCTTCTCTAAGTTTGGCAAGTTCCTCTATTAGTTACTTAAATGAATTATTTGTTCCCTTCTCTCTCTCATTCTTCCATTTCTAGGATACCACTATTCTTATATTTCCATTTCTCATCGAGTCACATAATTCTTAAAATGTTTCTTCATTTTTTATCCTCATATTTCTCTTTCTTCTTTCACCTGACTTCTTTATGCATTATCTTCTTCAAGGTCACTGATTTGATCTTCCATTTGATCTGTCCCACTTCTATAGTTTTCTCCATAATTTTTTATCTCCTCTATTGATCTTTTTACATACAGCATCATCATTATTTTCTTATGTACCACTTCAATTTCTATCTTCTGTTCATTAATTTTTTTTCTCAAGACATTCATTTGTTTTTCTGAGTTTTCTTGCATATCTTTGATCAGCTTCTCTGTGCTTTATTCAATTCCTTTATCACAGCAATTTTGAATTCTGCATCTGATAGGAAGAAAATACCTTACATATCTTTGTGTTTGGTTTCTGGAGATTTGTTATTCTCTCTTTGTGCTGTAGTATTCCCCTGAGGACTCAAGGTGCCATTTGTTGTATTTTTCCCTCTCCCTATTAACAACTTTCTAAGTTAGTTGTTTTCAAGTGTTTTAAGTGTACAGAGCTTCCACTTTTCCAGTAGATGGTGCTGTATGTCAGGGAGAGCTAATCTGTAACTGCTTTTTTTGGGGGTGGAGGAGGGGCCCGAGGGGTCCATCTCTAGTGAACATGGCTATGCAGGTACATGGCTCATGCCTGTGGTATCACCCATAGCTTTCCTCCCTGGGTTTCAGACCCACATCTCTGCAGTCTGTGGACTAATCTTTCAATACAGCTTCCTGGTGCTTTCCATTATGGCTTCACTGTATCTGCTCCATCCCTGTATCTGCTCAATCTCTGGGGAGTCATGCAATTCTGGATTTTGTCTTCTTTGCTGGGGGACCTTTCCACTGGGCTCACCCCACTATCTTCACAAGTATCTCTCCACACTTATGAATGCCTTCTGTACTAAGCATATTTTCCTTTTCTGGGACTGTATTATTACAGGAGCATGGGTTTAAACTGATATTTCTACCCTAGTGGGCTCTTGTCCCCACCCACTTTTTGTTGTTTAGAGTTTAATTTCCTTAGGGTTTCTTCTACTGTGTGTGGTCATCATTGGTTTCTGATGTCCAGAAGGTACTCTAGTGTGACTCAAGTCACAGGATTCTCTAAGAATAGCCTAAGCCACTTTAGATTATTCTCCTGGGAATGAAGCTTGGGATTTTCTCTCATGCCATTTTTCAAGTCTCCCCTCCAAGGACACTCTTCTAACAAAAAGTATCAGCTAAGTGAACCAACCTTAGATTCAAGTTAGATTGAAAGGTAACAATATCATCACTCTTATAGACTGGGCTAAGTTGTATACGTTTTTTAAGTCCAGTTTTATTGGACTTATGATAAATAATAATAACCTATACCTTATAGGTTTTTTGTGCAGACTAAATGAGATGAAGAATCACAAGGCAACATTGGGTACCTAGTAAGTGCTTTGTAAATAGTCTTATTCCCATTTTCCATGTCTGCAAAGTCTTAATTTTTTTTTTTTGCTTTGAAATGCTAGAAAACTGAAAATGGCAATAAGCATAATATAAATGACATAGCAAAGTGGGGAGGTATTTATATCTTAAGTCAGCACTATATAACTATCTGTGGGAGCCAGCTACATTGTATGTTCTCCAAGAATTTGGTGGAAGCAATGGGGCTCCTGCTGGGACCAAGGTCTTGCCAAATTCCCTCAAGCCCCAAAGATTGTCTTTTAAAAAATTCTCCTCTTATTGACCCCGGTCATGTTTTGCCAGAAAATTGCCTGCAAGCAATTTCTTGAATCAGGTCACTAAGTGTGACCCCAAAGAAACAACACATCAAGATATCCATCTGAATCTGAAACATTTACTTGTGCTTCTGGCACTAACCAAAAAGGAATTCATGGTATAAGTGAGAGAAAAGAAGAGATCTTAGAAATCATATGAGTTCACAGGAGAGTGAAGAGAAGAGGCAGGAGGCATCAGGCTCATTTCCAGATTTCTTCTGATTCAGATTGTCTAGATTTACATCCAGCCACTGGGACAGTTTATTCAAAAGTTGTTAGGATGATTTGGTTTCACACAGAATTATAAAAACACAATGTAAGTCTGATGTCTTTATTTCCCATGAAGTCTTTTTGAGGAGAAATAAAGTATACTTGAGTTCCAAATACTAAAGCTACAGGGGCCATAATGGAGAAATATACAGTACTAGCAACGAAGATCAGATAATAACAAAGAATAATTCCTTTTTTTCCCCTGACATTAATTATAACTTGGTCAGCCATCATCTACTCACCAGTAGGTTCTTAGACATGGTAGGTACAGGACAATTTCTCTTCAAATGCTGACAATGTTCTTGTGAACTCTTTCTGTTCTTAGTAAACATGAATTCAATAAATTTACAAGGCTTCTGATGGAGCTGATGGTATAAAACTCACTAATTCAGACACCAAGCAGATTTTACCTAATCATTAGCTCTCACAGGATGTAGTAGTCAGATGCCAGGGGCAATAATGCCGTACAATACATTTCATCAAAATCTCAGCAAATGAAATAATAATTATTTTTAAAAGACTTATTTATTTATGCATACAAGAACTGGGGCATAGGCCAGAGGTGTGGGAGGTGGTAAGAGGATTCACCAGAGACAGAGTGGGGAGCAGAATAGGCAGATCTACTGAAGTACACTGCTGAGGGGAGCAGTGGGCGAGGCAGGAGAGGTCTGCTGCATCATGTGGGAAGCTCCCTGGCTTGGGACTGAACTCGTGTTGCAGTGGCTGCCGATAGCTTCATAGTGCTGAGACTTAACCCATTGTGCCACCAAGAAGGCCCTGAAATAATAATTATTAATTTTTTTCTTAATCATGGGACTATAGATCTGAGAGAATAACTTGACTTCAAACTGCTGGTGGGTTGGGATTTTCTGCATCTCTCATCTTGGGACCAGTGATGAACCAGGACATAGTCTTCTGGAGGTTCTGTAGAAGTTCTAGAAGTCTGAAAAGTAATATATAGTATCTCTTAAGTCTTGGACTTTTAACTAGCAATTCTGCCCCATTTCATGCCAATACACATTGTCTGACCAGGCCCAAGGTCATGTGGGTGAGGCAGTATAGTTCATTCATACAGATGTGTATCAAGGGTGGGAGGAGACAAGAGTTGTAGGCAGAGAATACAGGTTACCACACAGGGTAACTCAAGCAATATCAGCATAAGATGGTCAAGGTAATCTTACTTGGCAACTTGAGTGACATTATGCACCAAATGATTCACAAATGAGATATTTGTATTAAAAATTCCAGCAGCCTAGGGAAAACTGGACAGCCACATGCAAAAAAATGAAGATAGCCTACTGGCTCACACCCTGAACTAAAACCAACTCAAAATGGATAAAAGACTTAGATGTAAAACCTGAAACCATAAAATTTATAGAAGAAAATATAGGCAAAACTCTACACGACATACATCTCAGAAAAATCTTTAATGACACATCCCTCAAAGCGAAGGGAGTGAAGGACAAGATAAGCAGGAGGGATTACATCAAAATAAAAAGCTTCTGTACAGCAAAAGAGTCATTAACCAAAACAAACAGACACCCTACCAACTTGGAAAAGATCTTTGCACGCAATACATCCGATAAAGGACTGATAACAAAAATTTACAAGGAACTCACACAACTCAACAAAAAAAAGCCAATAACCCAGTCAAAAAATGGGCAGAAGAGCTAAAAATTCACTTCTTTAAAGAAGAAAAGCAAATAGCCAACAGATATATGAAAACATGCTCAACATCACTTATCATCAAGGAAATGCAAATCAAAACCACTATGAGATACCACCTCACACCTGTGAGGATGGCACACATTAAAAATACAGGCAACAACAAATGCTGGAAAGGATGTGGAGAAAAAGGAACTCTTCTACACTACTGGTGGGAATGTGAACTGGTTCAACCACTATGGAAAGCTGTATGGCGATTCTTCAAACTGCTAAACATGGAGCTTCCACATGACCCAGCAATCCCACTTTTGGGAATCTACCCAAAGGACACAAAAACACTAATCCAAAATGATACATGCACCCGTATGTTCATTGCAGCACTGTTCACAATAGCAAAGGTATGGAAGCAACCCAGATGTCCCAAAATAGATGACTGGATCAAGAAGATGTGGTACATATACACAATGGAATACTATTCAGCATTCAAAGAAGATAAACACATGCAATTTGCAGCGACATGGATGGAATTAGAGGGGATCATACTCAGCGAAATAAGCCAGAAACAAAGAGAAAAATATCGAATGGTTTCACTTATAACAGGACTATAAGGAAACCAAATAGGAGAGAGACACTCAATGGGGGTGGTGGGGAGGATAAGGGGATAAGGGCACAAAATGGGTTAGAAAAGGACACAAGGGACCACGGAGATGGATCATGGGTAAATTGGTGGTGGGTTACCCAAGGGCAATACAAAATGTAAAAGATATAAATAACAATAAAAATATATATTAAAAAAAATTCCAGCAGCCTAAGGTGCAGACCAGAGTTCTGAAATACTTCCTCAGGAAATTCTATTCTGTGTGCCATTCTCCATCCCAGGTACAAACAATACTAAGTAAACATTTTTATGGCATGCAAATATACCATGTTTTGTTAACTACAAGATGATAGGGCCCATCAAGAATTTTTTTTTGGTGAAATTTGGGGATTATAATATACCTAGCAAATAGGGAATATTTTGAGAGGAAATTACTCTCAAATTCTTTAGCCTTAAAGGGAAATGACAATACTTGCATTTGAACAGCACTTAAGGATTTAAAAACAAGTTTAAATCTCCAAAGTTCACACTCCCTTTTATATCAGCTGAAGCAAATATACATATAGAAGAGCAGAAGGACACCTAGAAATATTCCACATGGCATGACGAGAGTCAGAAGGCATATTTTCTCACTACACACCAAAGTAGTTTCTCCTCTGTCATCCTATACCTTTAATATAACAAGAACAAAATGATATTTTGGATTTAGATATAAGTGATACTTAGATTTTAATATAAACTACTAAACTTCTTGATTTTTTTCTTACAGTTTTCTGTTATATACTTTGTAATGGTTTTCTCCCAGAGTGACAGTTACTGATGAACCTATTTTTGCTCAGTAGCTAAACAACTGCAGATCTGACTATGAAGCTGTGGACGTGGTCGTAGATCACACAGCTGGAATCTAGTGTGTGACTGCCATGGACCATGTGGCTGGTTTGGGGCTTGTCGGCAAGCCACTGCTTCAGCTTCTCCGAGGAGGAGCAACTAGGAAGCACCTAGTGTGTAAGTGAGAGACCAGTAAAGACATGTACATTGCTGAGCACTTGCTCTGCCAGGCATTGGGGACACAAAGACACAGCAGCTTTCTGTCTATTTGAAGCTTTAATCTAGAGGAATATATAGGAAATAGGAAGTATAGGAAATTATTTCAAAAGGATGCAGTAAGGGTTCTGTAGACACTTTCCCCATAAGTCATTTACTTGGCTTTTCCAAATGACTCTAAAAAATTGGTGGCAATCCCATTTTATGAGAAAAAAGACTTGGTGAGTTCTAGTAACTTGACTGAGGGCCCACAGCAAGTTGACAGCTGAGTCAGGATGTAGCAGTTAAATCCCCAGAGAAAGGGGAGGTTCCATGTTCCCTGCCCAACCTGCTGAAGGGTGGAGTTGAGGACTGAAGAGAAGCTAAAAAGGATAAAGGAAATTGGATGGAGAAGATGTAGAGGAGGTACATGGAACAGAGAGACATGTGAAAAGACTCGTGGCAAGTTTTTGAGCTTCAGTGGGCCCACTTTGGGCCAACCATGATTGGCTGGGCATTTATCCACGAGGGCAACATTAAGTTTAGAGGTTTTATTGGACGCTAATATCCTTTCTTTTCTTCTCTATATTGTACTATATTCTCTCTATTTAATTCTATTAAATTTCTTTTTCATTGAAGGTCTTAAAAACAATAGGTTTTTCTTTATTTATTTTAATTTATATATATTTTTTATTTTTACAATGTCTGTTTTCTTTTCTCAGTTGTAGTGCATGGAGAGTAAAAGAAATCATTTAAAACATGCAGGGTTGGTGGTCCTGGGTGCCCCTCATTCTGCCTACTAACAAGAATTCCAATTCAGACCATGATTAGACTCCAAAGTTTTGCCCTTCTCATCACTTGACTTTTGGAATGTGGAGCATTCATTTTGAAGGAATGTGGTACCTCCAAAATCTCAACTTTTGTTCTCTCACCTATCTCAAATTTTTTGTGTTAATTTTTTTACTAAACCCCATTTGGTAGAAACTTTGTCATAAAAGAATTTTAATCTCCTGAATTGCCAAGGTAATGGATATAGAACTATACACGGTACTGGATAGCAGATACTGAAAAAATATCACTATTAAAAAAAAATGTTATCATAGAGACAAAAAGTGTGCCTTACACTGTAAAGAAATAAAATTGTGGTTGACAGGATCTGCTGCTTTGCTTTTGGAGGGCCTCTGAATTATCCACATTATTATGCTCTCTTGAGAGGTGAGCATAAGGATCAAATAAGAAAATTAGCATCAAAATTATATTAGAAAAGGCAAGTATACTGTCATTTCACTCTCTGCAAAAAATATATTCCTTCCTTTCCTTTCTCTATTTGAAGACTATTTGACTTTTCTACTTTCATTTAATCTCTGTGCCAGTCCACACAAAAGTCTTGAGTCCTGAACCTTCTCCTTCCATCCAGTGGTCACTCTTTGAAGTCACAGAGAATATCAGGCACAGAAGGAAGCTATTAGTAAAGGGAGTACCAGCCTACATAGTCCACCATAAATTAGACTGATTGGGACATATTTTCAACCACTGCAAAGTCACTTGGGCTGTTGCTGGCAGTGCCTTCTCATTGATGACAGGTCACCAAAGAGTTTTCTCTACACAGTTTATTTCTGGGGTCAGTGATATTATTGTTTGGATTTTGATATGATTTTTTAGTTCACATGACTCAGAGGCTGGGGCTTAGGGCTCTTCTTCCTCAATTACTCACAAGCTAGGTATGTATTTATACTATACTTTGGTTTTGTGTTCTTCAGTTTAGATCTTCACTTTCCTCCTAAATCTTAAAATTAGCATTTGAGTTTATCAAAAAGTATGAAATCAGTGTTTATTATAATAATGAGATCAACACCCTTAAGAATGTCACATGTGTCTTGGATTGAAATTATTTTAAATGAAATATTTCCACAAACAACATGTGCTTCTAACATGTTAGTCAGAGGATAACAGATTTTAGGATATGAGGTACCAAGACAATATTAGTTCTCCTGATTTCCTGACTGAATCTAGAGAGAGAGGTATGCTGGAAAGAATTCTGAACGAAGATTATTGCAGTCTTAAGCCATCAGTTTCTTCTTGAATCTGTTTCCCCATTTGTAAAGCAAAATGGGGACTGTGTAGTCTATTTCTTTTAAGTGGTAATAATTCTATTATTTTGTCTTGACTTAGCTTCTCCCAGAAACAGAGCAAAGTTGATTTGGGGGTGATCCCAGGAAGCAGTGTTAGGTGAGGAAAGAATGAAACAGGAGGAGAAGCCATATCCACTAACATCGTGTCATTGATCCAGTGATCTCATTGGACCACTGGAACTATAGCCGCCCAGAGAACCCTAGAATCTACGTGGAACTTGTCATAGTGAGGGAACTGGGTTATTTATACACCTCTCCTGCTTCCTGTCAATCATTGCTGAAAGCTGTTCTTAAAAGTCATTTCTGTCTTGTCACTTAATGAAAAGTCTTGGGAAATCCTGAGGCTGAGAAATGTCTGTGTTGCCAGTTGGAAGGTGGTCGATATTCCCTGAGCGGCTGGAGTTGGGAAAACATGGGTGCAACTGATGGAGGAGATATAATGCAAAATAAGATTAGAACTAGACCCGCACAAGAAAGTGGGTGTAGAAGAAATCAACATAACCATTAACACAATCCCTAAGTGCCCGCTCCTAAGTTACAAAGCATAGGTAGGAGCTAGGGCCAGAGTCTCCAGGGCCAAAGATATGGAGATTGAGCCCATTGTAGAATCTCCGGTCTCTTTTCTAATTTTAGTTAGCCAGTAAACAGACAGCCATCTTCAAAGATGAGCCCCTCCCAACTGAAAGAAGGCTATATCAGTGCCATCTGGGCAGGAATTCGGGGCAGCCATTTCTCTGCCCACCTGTGCCTATGCAGGTGCTTTCCTTTACCAACTCTGTCCCTCTGCAGGGCAACGGCCTGCCTGTCTGCCTATGATCTGCACCATGCAGGCTTCTCTTAGCAAACCTGTCCCTCAGCGGGGCAGCTCTTTCTGCCCACTTGTGTCTGCACAAGTGTCCTATACTTCTTTTCCTAATAAACCTGTTCTTTAAGTATAACTGAGTCTTTGTCTCATGGAGAAACTTGCCACGTGCTGCCGAAGGGAGCTCTGGTGAAACCTTTTCCAGAGTGGATCCAAGGACCCCGCTCCGCTCTCAAATCCATCGACTCTAAAACGACATCACAACCTCACATTTGCCCTCAGATCCGAAAGCAGTGTCTGCCTGATGGAAACACGTGGTGACTCTATCTACTTCAATTGAACTTTGTAGAACCACAAACTGTGTTTGCGATGTCTACAGAGTCTTATTGGCCTGGTGGTTTCACTCACCAGTATTTTTAAAATATAGCCTTGCTGGTAAAGTTATAAAAGCATGTGTTTAGATCAAATTATTCACTTTATATCAGCAGAATAAATCCACATCATTTTCATAATTTTTTGGTGTCACAGTGCCATTATCACTTGGACCCTGAGGCACTGTCTCCACCAGGAGAATGATGCTGGTGGGGAGCTGGTTCTATGGGGATGCACACACTCAGGGGTCCACGGGAGGGAGCGGTGCACAGGATGCGCACGGCTCTAGGGAATGCTGTCTGTCCTGTGTACTGAGCAGGACTGATTAGGGAGAGCCGCTACCTAAGGAAATCCAGGTTGATTCCAGTGTTTCTGGGCTGTGCAGGGAAATTCCCTGTCACAGGGAATTTACTTCAATTCAGATATATCCTTAGTAACTGAAAATCCCTGCTTATTATGAGGGAAAAACGACCGACCTAAATTTCTAGTTCCTTTCATCTGTTTTTCAGTTTGCTAATGGAATTCATTCATTGAATCAATAAATCTTGCTTGAGAGCCTGCCATGCTCTGGGGGCACAGCTGTGAGCAAAATCCACAAAACCCTACTTTCAGGGAGGTTTGCATTGGTGAGAAAGGGAAATACAATAAACAAACATGACTAAATAAACATTGTGTCAGGGGTGAGAGACATCAGGAAGGGAGATGGGCCGGGGCAGGAAGGTGGAGAATAGAGCACTTTATGAGTGGAGAGCTTTTATTCAGATGGAGGCCTGGTGTGTTAACATCTTTGAGACTAGATCCAGTGGGATGGAAGGAAGGACAGACATGAGGATAACTGGCAAGAGGGTTACAGTCAGAGGAAACAGAAAATCAAGGGACCGGAGGTCTGGCTAAGAGCCAGGAGTGGGGTTGGCTGGGTAGGGTGGGAAGATGATGAGGACAGCACTGGAGGCGATCAGTCAATTGCGCGGGAACTGTGAGAACATTGGCGCTTACCTTGAATGATGTGAGAAGCAGAGGCCAGATGTTCTCTGACTTTGGTTTAACAGGATCACACAGGAACCCAACAGGGGCCAAACTGGGGGAAATGGTAATAAAGCTATCAACAGTTTTATACAGATTTTGTCACATCTCCCATGTGCAAAACATCCCCCAAATCCTCTAGCCTCATCTTTCCCAGCTCCAGTGGACTGAATTGTGTTCCCTCCATTCATATGGTAAAGCCATAACCACCCACTGTAATGATATTTGGAGGTGGAGACTTTGGGAGATAGTTAGGCTTGGACATGGTCATGAGGGTGGAGTGCCTGTCATGAAATTAGTGTCCTTATAAGGAGAGAAGGAGACACCAGAGCTATCTGTGCTGTGTGAGGACACAGGCAGAAGGGGCTGACGTAAATGAGGAAGAGTTCTCACACAGGAACTGACTGTGCTAGCACATTGCTCTTGGACTTCCAGTCCCCAAGACTGAGAGGAAATAAATCTCTGTTGTTTAAAGTCACCCAGTGTGTGTGTGTGTGTGTGTGTGTGTGTGTGTGTGTGTGTGTGGTGTATAATGTGTGTGTGTGCTGCATGCATGTGGGTGTGTGGGTTGAGACAGTCCGTGGAACCCCAGGTTCAGGTTCAGGGTGAGCAAATGGCATGGAGCAGTAGGCGGGTGGGTAGGTCAGGGACATGTCCAGGTTCAGACACTGAAGTGAGGCCTGGAGAAACACCATGAGGTCAGGATAGACGGAGTAGCAGTAAAGAGAGAAGTAGCAGAAATGGGGTTTGAGGTATGGGGGGGTTTGACGTATTTCTTGCTTGGGTTTTCTTTTGTAGCTATAGATTCTGAGCTTGGGCATGAGGTCCTTAAAAGTGGGACACTGGAGAACAACAGTTGATAAGCATAAATATCATGTAGCATCTGCTGAAGTCAGAATGGCATTGAATTTCTGACAGGTAAAGACTAATTTTAAATCTTGGTTAAATATGGCTCTTCTGTTGCCAATAGGTAATTGGCACATAAAGGACAGTTTGCCTTTGAATATATGTGTGTGTGTGTGTGTGTGTGTGTGTGTGTGTATGTGTGTGTGTACACACACACACACATATATAAAACACATATTTGTTTTAAGATTTTCACATAGATATGAGTTCATGAATGATTCTATATTGATTTTTAAAATACCCAGAACATTGTAAAAATTATTTAACTGACTGCAGAATCATGAATAGGAGAAAATATTTTTGCTTCAAAGTGTATAAGCTGTCTGAAATGATTTAAATACTGGGCTATTTTCTACATGTTCCTGTGGGGTAAGTAGGTAAACAATGCAATTTCACTTTTCTATTAAATAAGAAACTAGATGAAATGTATGTCACATTACTCTTCTAAACCAAGTCCACAATGCAATGTGACCATGGCAGGGAGACAAGGCTAGAACATGTAGATGTCACACCTGAGAAGAAAAGATGGCTTCCTGCCCTTGAGGATCTGCTAGGTGGTGCAGGGTGTTCTCTCAGCAGGCAGAGTTGGAGGAGGATGACATTCAAAGCATGTGATAACTGATTGGCTGGCAGATGGATTCAGGCCATCAGGGGCCTCCCACACTCCTCCCCTGTCCAGAAATATATGTTCCACTTGCTAGAAATACCTCTGAGGACACAGTCTTCTGATAGTAATGTGGAGTTGAGCCCATCTGAACGGTACAAGTGACTGAACCCAGAGAAGGCTTCTACACAGACCTTAAAGACTTAAAGGGGCAGATGCGGAGACCTACTCGTCTTGTGGCTGACAAAGACACACCTCTTATATAAGTTCCCTTTACCTGTTAAAAGTGGCACCTACCAATCTGGAGTAGTTGGCTTATTTATTTATTTATTTATTCATTTATTCATTTATTTATTTTTTATCTGTCTCTCCTTTTCCTGTGTGTGCAGGGACTGGTTTCACATTCCACCTGGGAAGCTCCCAATTTGCAAACCAACATGGTGATGAACTCTATTCAGATATTATGACAGTCCATTGGATATTTGTCACATTTTTAATTTACTAAAATAAATTTTTATTGTTCTAGGAATAAAACAAAGTAGATCATTACATTAATTTAAAAATGATCAGGACAGGGGCCCCCCGGTGGTGCAGTGGTTAAGCTCTGCCCTGTGGAGCTGTAGGCAGCAGTGACGAGAGTTCGACACCAGCCATTCCCACATGGCGTGGCAGACCTCTCCTGCCATGCCCGCTGCTCCTCTCAGCAGTGTGTTTCTGTCGTTCTGCCTGTTCTTCTCCCCACTCTGTCTCTGGTGAACCCTCTCACCATCCCAAGCCTCTGGTCTGTACCCCAGCTTGTATGAATAAATAAATAAATCTTTTAAAAAAATGATCAGGACTCCTCATTCAGTGATGCACTAGGAAGGGTATTCTACAATACCAAGCTTACATTTTTTTCTTCAGCAAGGTGGTGAAAATAAGTGAATAAATAATGTAAAGCAAAGAAAATGGGAAGTGAGAAATACTGCAGATAAAGGTATTTGGCATTATTAGAGTTTTTCTAAAAAAACCAAAAACACACAACTCAGTTCTTACACTACAAAAAGAAAGCCCCACCAAAACTCAGTGTACTGAACTTGATTTTGATGTGGAGTTGAATGCTGTTAATAGTCCATATATAATTTGCTCACATTTTTGAAGCTGTAGATGCTTTCATTCTATTTTAAACAAACATAACTTATTTGCAAATGGTTAAAACTACCACAAAAATGGCAAGAATGTTCTTTTTAAAATTCTGAATATATTGCTTCATTTTCAAGCATCAAGGATGATTTAGATTTTTGGAGGAACAGAGGAGGCATGAAGATTTCTGAAATCACACAAACACAAACCACCCCTGGCAGGACCAGCCACAGGACAGCTGTGGTCTATAAGCCAAATCAGGGCAAGAGCTGTTCTTTTTTGAGCAACAATAATAACAACAAAACTTCTCTAAACTGAAACTGGGGAAGCACTCGTTTTCTTACTAATGTGAGGTTGGAAACATATTGGCTTTCAAGTGAATTGGCCATAACCCACTAACACTTGGATATGACAGGAGCCCGGATTGCAGGCAGATGTGTGTTTGGCATTTGCATGCCCATATTCGAAAACTTTTCTCCTACTAGCACATTGAGACTGGCCTTGCTGGAGCAGCACAAACTGATTGCAGATACACATTACCTGGAAACATGCTGTCTGACTTAATATGGGGTCTGTACACTTAGGCTCTGATTATAAAAGTACAGCATCTATCCAGGATATTTGACACATGCTTAGAAATGTATGTTATGCTAGACAGTTGCAAAAGAAGTAAGTTTCACTCAAGGAAAGCTCATTAACCCCATTTCCACTTACTGAATCAGGAGTTCTCTCTTTTCTGGGAGGGATCATATTACCAAAATACATGAGTTCAAAGTGAGGAGGGGGTCAGAGTATGAGAAAATCAAGATTCCTTTCTAAGACCCAAAGACTAGTCAGTGTTCTTCCAAATTTATGGTTATTTTCCTCTCTTTCTAATGTTTTTATTGCATTTTTTTAAATAGAGGTAACATTGACTTACAACACTGTATGATTCAAAGGTGTAGGGTTACACTCCTTCAGAACATATCACCACACCACACCTACCACCTGGGCACCCAGCGTCTGTAGGACACCGTAGCGCCAGCAAGGCACAGAGCATGTTCTCTCTGATCCAGCAGATGGGTAAAGGAGGAGTCCTGGAGCTCTCGGGGGCTTTTTCAGGCTTTTAATGATCTTTCTACACTCTTGGTAGTAAGGCAACCAGGCGCAGGGCAGGCAGGAGGGCCTGGGAGCCAGGAGGCTGGCAGGCCTCTCTTCTGTGCTCTGAGGCCCTCTGCTGCCTCACTCCTCTGCTGCCGCGCACCTCTGGTCTCTGCCGCCGCCCTTAAATGCTCAGTCTCTGGCTCAGGCGCGCCCACTCACACATGCCCACAGCACACTCCACGTGCCACCATCAGGCGCATGTGTAAGAACACAGGTGTTATCATAGATGCTAATGGCGGGAGGGCGGAAAACACCTGATCACTTCCATTTACCCTAGACACACCATACATTTTGCTCTCCAGCCTCCCTCTCCTCCTCTGCTAGCTTCAGTTCTACGGTCAAATTTCCAGGGCTTGTTACTGGTTTGGTTTTGTCTGACCCCTGGTTTTTCACTCAATATTCCGTATGTAAGTGAAGCCACTGGTACTTTTTTCACTCTGACTCATTTTGCTTAGTATTATCCCCTCCAGTTCCATCCACGTGGTGGGAAATGATGAGTTTGTCTTTTTCAATACTACTCATAACTGAGTAGCATTTCACCGATTCCACATTTTTTTTTTTGACACACTGATCTATCTTGGAGTTGTAAAATCATGGAGTTGTAAAAAACTTGGCAATTGTAAAAAGTGCTGCAATGAACAAAGGAGTGCATGTATTGAAATAGTGCTTTTGCATTTTTGTGTAGATAGCTGGGCATGGGATTGCTGGATCGTATGGAAGATCTATACTTGTTTTTAAATAATTTTTTAAAATTGAAATACCATTGGGTTACATCATTAGAACTATTTTGAATGTGTAAAATCTCCTCCCTCAGATGTAATCACCACCAAAGCCCCATAGCCCTCCACCAGAGTCTCCTGCACTCTCTCCCACCCTGTTCTTTTTTTTTTTTATGATTTTTTTAAGGTTTATTTATTTAAGCTGGGGTACAGGCCAGAGGCATGGGGTGGCAAAAAGGTTCACCAGAGACAGAGTGGGGAGCAGAACAGGCAGATCAGAAATACACTGCTGAGGGGAGCGGCGGGCGAGGCAGGAGAGGTCTGCCGTGCCTCACCCTGTTCTTTATTCTCCTCCATGCCCTCGCTCCTCACCCCCCGCCTCTGGATGCCTGAATTTTATGGTCAGCTTCCAAGAGTTGGTTTTAAAGTTTGTCTTTGACCCTTTGTTTGGTTTCTCTATATTTCACATATAAGTAACACCATCCAATATTTATCTTTCTCCTGACTTTTTCCCCACTAAAAATAATTTCTTCCAGCTCCATCCATGTTGTAGCAAATGGCATGAGTTTATCTTTTTTGATTACTGAGTTGTATTCTATTGTGTGTGTGTATATATATATATATATATATATATATATATATATACATACACCACATCTTCTTGATCCAATCATATATTTTTGAGTACATACATTGTTTATATAGCTTATCTATCGTATATAGTGCTGCAGTGAACATAGGATGCAAATTTCTTCTCAAATTAGTGTTTTTGTATTCTTCTGGTAGATACCTAGGAGTGGAATTGCTGGGTAGCATGGCAGGCTCCTGTTTAATGTTTTTAATGTTTTAATGTTTAATGTTTTTAATGTTTTGAGAAACCTCCATACTGCTTTCCATAGGGGCTGTATCAATCTATATCCCCACGAACCGTGTAATAGGGTTCCTTCTTCTCCACACCCTTGCCAGGTGTTGTTTTGAACATTTGTTGTTTCTGGACTTTTTGATATGGGCCATTCTCACAGGTGTGAGGTTGTATCTCATTGTGGTTTTGATTTTCATTTCCTTGATGATAAATCATGATGAACATTTTTTTCATGAGGCCACCTGTATGTCTTTGGAGTTGTGCCTATTTAGTTCTTCTGTCCATCATTTTGGGGTTTATTTGTTTTCTTTTTTTTTTAAGATTTATTTATTTATGTATACAAGCTAGGGTACAGACCAGAGTTGTGGGACGGCGAGAGGGTTCACCAGAGACAGAGTGGGCAGCAGAACAGGCAGATGGACAGAAATACACTGCTGAGGGGAGCAGCGGGCATGGCAGGAGAGGTCTGCCACACCATGTGGGAATCTCCCCAGCCCGGTGTTGAACTCTCATTGCCACTGCCGACAGCTCCACAGTGCAGTGCTTAACCGCTGCACCACCAGGGAGGTCCCTATTTGTTTTCTTTTTGTTGAATTGTATAAGCTCTTTGTAGATCTTTGATATCAGTCCCTTGTCATATATATGGTGTGCAAATATTTTTTCCCATTCAGTAGGGTGTCTCTTTATTTTAATTATGGTTTCTTTTTCTGTGCTGAAGCTCTTTAGTTTGATTTAATCCCAATTTTTCATATTCTCTTTGTTTTCCTTGCTGCTGAAGACAAATCTGCTAAGATATCAATGATGATTGTGTCAGGGAGTGTTTTGCCTATGTTTTCTTCTAAGTATTTTATGGTTTCAGACCTTGCACCCAAATCTTTTAACTATTTTGAGTTGATTTTTGTGTAACTATTTTGAGTTGATTTTGTGACAACTATGAGATAGTTGTCTAGTTTCATTCTTTTGCATAAGGCTGTCCATTCTTCCCAACACTATTTTTGAAGCGGTTTTCCTTGTTTTGGTGTATATTCTTTACTCCTTTGTCATAAATTAAATGTCTATACAGGTGTTGGTTTATTTCTGGGCTTTCAATTCTGTTCCATTAGTGTGTGTATATGTTTTTGTTCTAGTAACATGCTATTTTAATTATTATGTCTTTATAGTGTAGTTTGAGGTCTGAAAGTATGATGCCTCCATTCTTCCTCTTTTTTTCAGAATTGTTTTTAGAGTACTTTATGGTTTCATATGAATTTTAGTAATGTTTGTTTCATTTCTTTGAAGAATGCCAATGAAATTTTATTGTGATTGCTTTGAATATGTTTATTGCTTTTGATAGGATGACCCTTTGACAATGTTGATTAGAAACATCTATATTTGATATTTTTAGAAGACTCAGTGCTGTTTTCCATAGGTGCTGGACCAGTCTACATACACATGAACAGTGTATGAGGGTTGCTTTTCTCTACGTCCTCATCAACACTTGTCGTTTCTGGTCTTTTGATATGAACCATTCTTCCATGTGTGGGGTGGTATTTCACTGGTTTTGATTTTCATTTCCCTGATAGTAAATGATGATGAGTGTTTTTTTTTTTTTTATGTACATGCTGGCTATCTATATATCATTTTTGGAGATGTGTTCTTTTAGTTCTTCTGTCCATTTTTTTGATTGGGTTATTTGTTTTCTTTTTGTTGAGTTATATGGATTATGGCAGATGTACAATATACAAATATTCTTCCCATTTGTTAGTGACTCTTTTTGTTTTAATGATAGTTTATTTCACTTTGCAAAACCTTTTTAGTTAATGTAGTTCCATTTTTTAAATTTATGCTTTTGTTTCCCTTGCTGTTGGAGTCCAGACCCAAAGATATCTCTGAGGTAAATATCATGCATTGTTTTACAAATTTTTTATTATATGTATTTTATGGTTTCAAGTCTTTGAAAATGACAGGCTAAAAAATCAATATACCAAATATGTACTTTACATTGTCATTTTTTTCTCATTTCAAAAGGCTTTTAAACTGCAACATGATATGCTATCTTTTGAAACTGATTTTTTAATATATGAAAAGCTCTTATAAACCAACAAGAAAACAATGTTTGCAAAGGGTATGAAGGAGAAGTAAAGATGGCTTAAAAAGGTTTTCACTTATGAATTGAGAGAAATAAAAAACTTTGAAAAGACATTGAGGATAATCTGCAATTACACTGGTCAACAAATTTGTACAAAAGTCATGTTATGGAAATAAAATTAGTCATTTCCTATCAATTTGTATGTGCTCAACACAAACATGGCAGTCAAATTCTAATTTTGGCTCTAGTTTTTTGTAACCTGCAATAAATTGATGTTTATGTCACAAAATGCATGCCGATAGTAACAGGCCTACGATTAATACCTGAAAAAAAATCAAGTCATAGACTACTTAGATTTCTTCACTTGTCTCTTGTACAGCTATTCAGGAATAGAATAGATGGAAGATGGTTTCCATTGTGCAAAAGCACAGCCTTAAGACTCAGTTTCGAAGAGTCTAGAAATAGTCTCCATTCTTGTGGGTCATGAGTGGTTTCTAAGGCATTCATGAGGCCCTCAATATCAGAACAAAATACCAGAGTACTTTTCTTTCTGAAGAAAGGCTTCAACTGCTAGTGGTGCTTTCAATAGAAAGTAATTGTGACATCTTTTTCTAGAAGATTCCATTGTTGGAGTCTTGATCTTAGCAATTCTGCCTTGTTCTTGGGAAATTTCAAGTCATGAACCACGTCATTTAGTTCTTCCTGTGTTAGTCTGTGTGGGGTTGATGATGCACCACAGTGAGCATCTGGATCACTGCGTGCTGATGGAACAGGAGAAGAACAGGTCAGCTCACCCTTGTCCTCATCAGATGAATCAAGAAAATATTCTGCTGTAGGTTCTGGAATAGGAAGTCCCTCACCATGTGGAACTGGTCTCAATGCAGATGGAATGTTTGGGTAGACTAGTCTCAACTTCTTTTGCTTTGTTATTCTGTCAGAAAGAGGAGAAACTAAGCAGAATTAACAGTCTTTTCTGTGGTTGCTTGGCTCTCTCCACACCACGGGGACTGCAAATGGCATGGATGATCTTTTGCCATTTCACCACTGTGAAAGCTGTGTTGTACATGGAGCACAGCATATATGCGGGTTCCAAGACTTGTCTTGGTCACCAACCTTGCATCTGAAGTCAAAACGATTAGCCTTCTTCACTTGAGAAGTGATACTTTTCTTCTGGTTGGCAAATGTCACTTCCCCATAAATAGGGCAGAAATTGACCACTCTATTAATGCACTTTCGAGGCATTACTGCTCTGTACTGTGCCTAAATGGATAAAATAATAATAGTTCTATGGAACAGTAGCTTATACTGTCTCATACAAAGTCTGACATATTTTCAATGCTCAACCTTTCCAACAGGGTTTTATCTAGTGCACTGCTGACGTCAGCTTACTTTAGTAGCCACCTGGCAGTAGTATTGCATTGCATCCAAAAATGATGCAATCAACTCTGGATGATGTGTGCATGATGGTATTATGCAATGTGATGCAATATTACATCATTCTAGGCTGATTTAGGATGTTGTTGCAGTCCTACCGGAAAAATTCACATGGGGAAACATATAAAATGAATTATATGAAATATCTTCAAAACGAGAGCTTATACAAATTTTCAGGGTTATGTTCATGTTCAGCACACCCAGATACTAGAGATTAGTACTTTTTTAAGTCTAATGATCTCACTGTTGACCAGTGTTATACACAGTGTGGTGAGGTTGTGGGAAAACAATCTCATACACTGCTAACTGGAGACTAAATTATTACAAACTTTTTGGGAAAGGAATTGTGCAATAACTATCAATACATAAATTGCACGGATTTCCTTTTTTCTAGAAATTCCATGAGGATTTTTGGACAAAAAGGCTCATATGCTGGGCCTCCCTGGTGGCACAAGTTGTTAAGTCTCACCTATGAAGCTATCTGGAGCCTCTGCAGCACGAGTTCGATCCCCAGTCAGGGAGCTTCCTACATGGTGAAGCAGACCTCTCCTGTCTTGCCCACTGCTCCCCTCAGCAGTGTATTTCAGTCACCCCACCTGTTCTGCTCCCCACTCTGTCTCTAGTGAATCCTCTCACCTCTCCACACATCTGGCCTACACCCCAGCTTACATGCATAAATAAATAAATCTTTAAAAAAAGACTCATATGTTATTATTTTGAATGAGGTACAGTGTTTACCTTTCAGGTGGGGAATCAGGTGGGTGGATGTGGGGTGGAGGGAGAGAAACTCATTTGTTCTTCTCATGCCTTTTACGTTCTTTAAGTTTCTTAAATATGTGCTTGTATTACTTAGTTCCATAGGAAATAAAAAACATTTGTCAGACACACAAATGACTATACACACAAATGAGAAAAATCAGTGGTCTACAAAATACAGAGATGAAACAAAATGACAAGAAAATGATAAATTAAGCTAAAAGGAAAATAAAAGTAGAACTCTAAGGTGAAGTGAGAGTAAGCCTGCATCATGCAGTTTCTAGGAGTCAGCTGAAGCTTCCTAGCAGCCAGCATAAAGAATGCAAAGTCACTATAAAATGAAAACAATCATTTGTCACAAATATGATGACTTGGGACATGAAATTGGAGAGAAGTTTCTCCTATGGGTTCTCACAGAGGAGGATGCAGTAAATAAGTTGTCAAAACCAAGCCTGGAGAAATTCACTAACAAGGTTCAATGACTATGTATTTTTGTGGTACATTGGATTTCTGTTTTAGATACTCAATTCCTCTTTGTGATAGGAGTCTCCATTCACGCACAGTGACTGAAGAGTTAGTGGAACCTCCCATTAGGGTAGATAGAGGGTTTATTTCCACACCACTCTCTGAAATTGGTTCCCTCATGGAAGGCCTTTGACCAATAACGTGAGGGTAGAATTGGCATAAGCTGTGTCTAAGCAGAGGATTTGTATTTTCTTGCATGGTTTGATTTGGACTTTTGAACTTCAGCCTCCACTGTGAGAAAAATATGCTCCATGCAGCCTTTGTTCTTTCCATCTTCCTACTAGAATGAAGGCGCGTGTAACAATCTGACACATGAACAAAGCTTGAGCTCCAAATGAGATCAGATGATCTATATGCTTATGTGTACAGAATAAATGTTTGCTCTTATAAGTAAATGAGATTGGGGGTTGTTACTATTTTTAAAGCAGAACTCTGGCTAATATATCCCTGATGATCTGCAGAAGGAAGGACAGAGGGTTCAATAGGTGGTATTTCGGGAGGGGGTTTGAGTGAGGGGCAGGACAGTGCAGGGTCTGACAGAATGGGGGGAATTGTACCTTATTTGGGTATTCCCCAGAAACAGACTGATCAAGGAGGTGGGTGCAGGTGGTTGATTTGGGGATGATGCTGGGAGCCACAGGGAGAAAGGAGGGAAGGGAGAGAAGGAGGAAGTCACAGAAGGGGGTGATAATGAATGGGCTGCTCTGGGCACCGGGGCTCAGTCCTGCAGAAGCCCTGGGACTGGGTACAAGGTGCACCTCAGCAAGGGCTTTGGCCCATATGGAAACTGTCATGGTGGGTTGAACTCATACAGTAGAGGAACCACCACGGCCTTAAGCTGGGTGGAGTGAATCTGCAAGGAGAAGTTTTTGGGTAAGAGCAAATATCAGGACCCGGTCATGACACTAGATGGGTAAGGTAGTGACTGCTCTCACCTCTTGGCACTGAGTAGACCCCTGGGAGGGCTCCAGGGGACTTTCATCTGCAAAAGGGGAGCCAGGGGCTAGTTACAGCAGGGGAGTGCACCCTGAAGGACTGTGGCTTAGAGGCCATTTTTGCAGTTGAAAGGAGATTACAGAGGGTATGGGAGATTGGGTGGAGGAGGAAAAGTGATGTGTTCCGCCAGGGAGGAGCAGCTCAGAGCTCCAGCGGGATCCTGATGTCTGCAGAGGTTCCCTTTGGACCCTGACGGAGCAGCACAGGCATGCGGTGCGGGAAGGTTCTGTTGGGCCACGGCGTCTCCCAGCACTAGTCTATGGAGTCCTGGGGGATACTGCAGACTTCTCAGAGGAATCAACTTCACAGCGTGTTTCTCCAAGGATAGATTCGGGGGCCTTGCAGCAGTGCCCTGGTGACTGCGGTGACTGGGCTCTGGCAGGTTCTGGGATGGGTCTCTGGTTTCAGTCCACTGGTTGACATGTGCCAGGCAGAATGACCAGAACTGGTTCTCTGTGCTCTGAGGTGGCTTCTCCAGGTACCTGTCAGAGAGCAGTACCTCAAGCTGAACTGTCTAACTTCACCCAAACCTGAGCTGAGCAACAGGATAGACCTTCACAATTGTCATTTTCACACTTTGTAAACTGACACAATCCTGTTTTTCAAGTGGGACATTATATTGGTCTTTTTTTATTGTTATTTATATCTTTTACATTTTGTATTCCCCTTGGGTAACCCACCACCAATTCACCCGTGATCCATCTCCATAGTCTCTTGTGCCCCTTTCTACCCCCTTTTGAGCCCTTATTCTCCCCCTCTCTCACTGAGTGTGTCTCTCTTGTTTGGTCCCCCTATATTCCTGTATAAGTGAAACCATTCGATATTTTTCTCTTTCTTTCTGGTTTATTTTGCTGAGCATGATCCCTTCTAGTTCCATCCATGTTGCTATGAATTGAATGTGTTTATCATTTTTGAATGCTGAATAATATTCCATTGTGTATATGGATCACATCTTCTTGATCCAATTATCTATTTTTGTTTCCATAACTTAGCTATTGTAAACAGTGCTGCAATAAACATGCAGATGTGTGTGTTCTTTTGGATTATTGTTTTTGTGTCCTTTGGTTAGATTCCCAGGAGTGGTATTGTCGGGTCATATGAAGCTCCATTTTTAGCATTTTGAGGAATCGCCATACAGCATTCCATAGAGGTCTTAATAGAAGAACAGATCTAGGCAGAAACTTTGGGAGAAAAGGAGTTGCATGTCAGATAAACCATGGCCTCCCCAAGTGCCCAAAGGGAACCCAGTTTGTAAACCGCCACTCACGGTAGGCTAAAATCTATGCCTATTTTGGGTTTATAGAGTCATGCTGAGACTCCCTTGCTTTGGCCAATGGAGACCTGTGTGAGCTGCCCGCATTTGGTCTGGGCTTGCTGAGGTCTGGGGGTGGACACAGCTGCGCTCCTGTGTGCTGCTCACACAGACACCCTTTATGGGGCACCGCAAGAGAAACTCCTTGGAGAAGTTACTGGCAGAAAAAAATGTTTTTCTTCTGAGCTGCTAGTATTTTTTTTTTCAATTTTGTGACCACCAGGAATCTCATAACAGCATTTGTCTGCTTATAAAGCTTATTCCACGTTTGTGGTTCATCCACTGTTAACATTTGTACAGAAATTTGGTGAATTGATGTGACCTTGGATTTCACTGTAGTATCCTACCCTCATTTTTCCTTCACTATGCTTTCTTTATATAATAATTTTATTCAATTATGTACTTCATTGTGTTTAGAATAGACAAAAGCTGGCCCCTGGAATTTGAACTTTGACAATTTAAAGCTAAATTTGGGTTTCTAAGAAGTAGCATCCCAGACAAGGATTTGCAGGCAGTCATTAATTTGGAAAACGACCCCTGGGAGCATTGGCGAGAGACTGGGGAAGGGATGGAGGAGAGGTGAGAACCAACAGCGCTGGAGTGAACAGGTGACCTCTGTGGGAGCAGCTGGGGTGTGCAGATCTGCTAGGGACCCTGGGGAGAGTGGTAGAATGGTCCTCAGAGTTGTTCCATTAAATTCAGAGTTAGTATGCACCAACATATTTTTATTGGGAGGCCTGCTTCTGGCGTAGTTAATAGCTTAACTCTTCTGGCCTGCCTTGTGTGTCCCACATAGGCATGCCCCTGTGATTAAAGAGGTTTATTTACATAGTGACTTGTGACCACTGCTTACAATGGTCAATAAATTTTTACAAAAGTCATGTTACTGAAATAAAATTAGTCATTTCCTATCAATTTGTATGTGCTCAACACAAATATGACAGTCACGGGTGAATTGGTGGTGGGCTACCCAAGGGGAATACAAAATGTAAAAGACATAAATAACAATAAAAATATATATTTAAAAATAAAAAAAAATTCTAATTTTTGCTCTAGTTTTTTTTTTTTGTAATCTGCAATAAATTGATGTTTATGTCACAAAATGCATGCCAATAGTAATAGGCCTATGGTTAATACCTGTAAAAAATCAAGTCATAGACTGCTTCTTAGATTTCTTCACTTGTCTCTTGTACAGCTATTCAGGAATAGAATAGATGGAAGATGGGTTCCATTGTGCAAAAGCACAGCCTTAAGACTCAGTTTCGAAGAGTCTAGAAATAGTCCCCATTCTTGTGGGTCATGAGTGGTTTCTAAGGCATTCATTAGACCCTCAATATCAGAACAGAATACCAGAGTACTTTCCTTTCTGAAGAAAGGCTTCAACTGCTAGTGGTGCTTTCAATAGAAAGTAATTGTGACATCTTTTTCTAGAAGATTACATTGTTGGAGTCTTGATCCTAGTAATTCTGCCTTGTTCTTGGAAAAGTCCAAACCACAAACCAGGTCATTTAGTTCTTTCTGTGTTAGTCTGAAATATTTTCAATGCTCAACCTTTCTGACTGGGTTTTATCTAGTGCACTGCTGATGTTAGTCTACTTCAGCAGCCGCCAGGCAGTAGTATTGCATTGCATCAGAAAATGATGCAATCAACTCTGGATGAGGTGTGCATGATGGTATTATGCAATGTGATGCAATATTATATCATTTTAGGCTGATTTAGGATGTTGTTGCAGTCCTACTGGATAAATTTACATGGGGAAACATAAAATGAATTATATGGAATATCTTCAAAATGAGAGCTAATAAAAGTTTTTCAGGGTTATACACAATGGAATCCTATTCAGCATTCAAAGAAGATAAACACATGCAATTTGCAGTGACATGGATGGAATTAGAGGGCATCATACTCAGTGAAACAAGCCAGAAAGAAAGAGAAAAATATTGAATGGTTTAACTTATAACAGGACTATAGGGAAACCAAATAGGAGAGAGACACTCAGCGGGGGACAGGTTGTGGGGGGGAGGATAAGGACACAAAATGGGTTAGAAAAGGACACAAGGGACCACGGAGATGGGTCATGGGTGAATTGGTGGTGGGTTACCCAAGGGGAATAGAAAAGGTAAAAGATACAAATAACAATAAAAATATATATTTAAAACAACAGCAACGATAACAACAAAAAATTTTTTTCACAGTTATAGTCATGTTCAGCACCCCAAGATACTACAGATTAAGGCTTTTTAAGTCAGTGAAGATTTCAGTGTTGACCAGTGTTATCTGACTACACTAACACAGTGCTCATAATGGATTTGAGTACTTCAAGCAAAAACTATTTCGTTCACTCCTTTGATATAACATTTGCATGCAAATGTCATGGCCCTGGCTTCTTGGATCTGGAGAAGTGCTTGTCTGTTTATGTAGATGAGTCTTGGCTGTTCTTTTCCTTCCTGCTCCTGGGGGAGCGGGAGCTACACTCCTGGAGTCAGACTGGCACATCTGCCTGTAGAGCAAGTTGGGCAGGACATTGAGTGACTCAGTTGTGCTCGCTTTTCCAGTGAGGTCGGTTGACCTACGAGTCTGGGTCTGCTGCTCTCCTCAATGCCCCTCCAAGCCAGAAACTACACACATATCCTTACAGCTTCAGGGCAAACTGAGCCCCCAGCATTTATATTGAAACTTTACTAAAGGTTCTGGGGGAAAAAAAGGGCAGCTACACTAATTCCCTTCTCAACCTGATGCTGCTGGAATTCCCCTCTAAACAGCTCTACCTTCTTAAAAATCCAGACCCTTGACATCTACTTGGCCCTGATTCTCAAAGCAGTCCATAACCAACCTACCAAGTGGGGAAGGAAGGGCAGGTAAAAAATGCTGGGCTCCAGGGCCTTTAGGTGATCAAGACAGCGGGCTCTCTTGAACCTATTTAAATCCTGATTCAAAGGGACCAGGAAGGCTGGTGGCTCACTCTTTATTCTACACTATCTTATTACATGTACACTGGGCATCTGTTTTCTCACCTCCAGCACTTGACTGTCAATCAGTAAACGTGGGTCAGGTATAAGTAGGTTGTCCTAGAGTCCTGACTAGCTCACTCTCTGTCTAGGAATCTTGCAAAATTTAGATAATAAGAGTATCCTTATACGCCTTATGGAAAAAAGTGGGACTGATAGTATAAAAAGATAAGGTCTTCATTATTTTAATTATTGATTTTGATTATTAATGTTAAGTTGCTAAATATGAGAAATGGCAATAGTTATATCAATTAGATTCATACTTTTTATTTTGAAAGTTTTTAAGTTTATTTTCAAAATCAAAGCTAAAAAGCAGTCATCTTTTGTTGTTTTTAAGATAATGCATTTTTATTTGGTATCATTTATATGCAATGCAATTCACATATATTAAGCACACATTCCCATTGACTTGAAAAAATGCAAGCACAAGATGGTGAACATCCTTATTCTACCTGAAAGTTCCCACTTCTCTTCCCTTCATGCCCATGAGTGTCCACTCTTTTAACTTCTACACCATCTGTTGGCTTTGTCTGTTCTCGAACTTCACGGACATGGAAGCACAGATGCATCTTCTGTTGAACCTGGCCTCTTCTGTCCAGTGGAAGAGTTTTGACATCCAGCCCTATGATGCTTACCAGAGCTCATTATTTTTCATTGCTGAGTATTATTCTATTGCATAAATATTCTATCTTTCCATTATATATAGAAAATATACAAATATGCATTTTTTATTGATGTACTTTTAATTGCGTCCAAGTTTTGGTTTTGGAGGACATGGAAGTTTGTAATTTTATCATGAAACAAGTGTTAGTGATGTACTTACCATGGTATAGAAAGATGTTGATTTAGAACTGAATTCTATATGATGTTATAAATCAATGTTAATACAATAAAAGATTTCAAAAACAAAATAAACAAACACCTAAATTCATTTCATTCCCTGTCACTTATCCCTGCTGCCAATCAATCAGCAATTCTGCCATTCTTGTGTTGCTTTTCTACGATTCATCCTGCCTCTATCACCATTCCAGTTCTCCAGGTGACGTCATACCAAGTTAGCCCACTTGGCTCCTGGTTGGCTTCCTACCTCTATTAAATCTACTGCCCATCTGGCAAAGAGAGTAATCTGCTAAAAGCAGAAACTAGATCATGTCCCTCTGTTTGAAATTTACCAATGACTGCTTATTCCTTTAAAGTAAAACCCAAAGTCTCACCCCTAAAATTCCTGGTGACCATCTCATTTCCCTCTCCTGACTCATCAATCATGCCATTATTCTTTTGGCTGCTCAAGCATGCTTAGCTTTTTATTAGCCCACGTACTGTTCTTCCTGTCTCCAGTGCTGTTCCTTTTATGCTTAGCTTGGCTCCCTCTTTCTCATTCTTCTCATTCTGTTTAGATGTCTCCACCTTGCGATGACCTTCCCTGAACATTTCTTCCACAGTAATCTCTTATTCTAATTGTTATTTCTCTCTCTCCACCCTGTCTCCCCGTCCTTCATCGCACTTAGCACAATATGAAGTTAAATTTTTGTCTTCTGCTTTGTTGTCTGCTTCCCCATAGGACCATTGAGTTAGGGCAGGGAAAAGCCAGTGATGTTCATTAGTGCTACCCAGTACCAATCATGATGTGTATTCTATATATCCATATGTATTTGCTGAACAGATAGGTCACTGAGTTTTATATAAAATGTTATTACATGAAGCACTGTTTTATTAAAATCCCCTTCTCTAGCCAGGCATAGGGTCATACATGGCTGTAGAGTTCCCTACCTCTCTCTCTTTCAACCATATTGTGTCAAGTTGAATCTGACATGTAAAATTCAATACAATGAAGGTGTGGAAAATCACCTTGGACTTGGGAGTACAAATGCAGAATGGTAACCGACTGAGATAATAATTTGTGTTTTGTTTTTCCTGTTCTATAAAGGAAAAGAGACTTTTTCTTGCTCTTGGGCACAAAATGCATATTTCTTGCATACCTATTTGTGCATGAAAATTTATACTCACCACCCATACATCATTGTGATGGGTAGATAAGTTAAATCAAATGCAATTTCTGCTTACTTAACACCATCATCAAATCTTGAAATAGCTTACTGGATTTATGAGTATTAATTTAATTTATTCTGTGCTATTTCACCACTACAAAGATAGCAGTGTTCTGCATTCATTTATGAAAATAATTTTGCCTTGGAATATTTTTAAAGTTTTAATTTCTCTTAGCGACACCACACAACCAGCTACTGCTATTTAATTAATTCCATATTTGTTGCTGGGCATAAGCAATGCTTCTAGAGTCATTAGATAATGCAGAAATAGATGACCTGAATGTGCAGGTGGGTAACAAATGATAAGTCATTAGCCAACGTCCCCAGGGAGGAAATCATTCCCATAGAGGAAGCTTAGCTTTTCTGGGAGCAATGCTAAATCTTCAGTTAACAGGAAACCATTTCATAATTTATAATTCTTGTGTGACATAATTTACATGATTTGTAAATTACTTAATGGTTCCCTAGAGTAGATATATTTTTGCATACATTCATGGCTAATCTTACCTAATGCCTCCTCATTTAAAAATTGTACCTTTGTGAATGGGAAAACTTAAGCCTCCATTTCCACCAGAATGCAAATTGCTCATTACCAGGATTTCTGTACCTTGGCAAATGTTAACTAAGAGGAGAATGTATTGACTTTTAATGGCCTTATATTGTGGCAGTCCAGGGTTTTGTTGGGAGCCAAGCAAGAATTTGAACCCTGTCTCCTCATTCAATCCAGTGGTTCCATAAACTCAAGTTGAGAGTGGAAGAAGACATAGTGACAAGAGGAAGATGGAGAAGGAAAAACAAGTTGTGAAGGAGAAACAAGAGGTTAGAGAATGAACAGAAAGGTCCCTGTCTTTCATACTTGGTGGGTTTGTCCACTGCTTTTCACTGGGGGAGCCATATTTGTCTTGGAAATGTTAGGAAAATATTAATAAACCATGAATTTTGCATTTTATTGCATTTCCACAATGAGAAAATTAGAAACTACAGAAAACATGGATTGCCACATCAAATGAATGATGGAATGTTTTCCAAAAAATTTGGGAGAATTTAAATAATTTTTGTTTGTTTATAATATTGGCATCATTAATCCATTTTTAGTCTAAAGAGACATGTCATAAAAATCTCATCCAATAAACTGATTTTTCCCTTGGATTTAAGCAATTATACATATTTAGAAATACCTGATTCAAGAGTAATAAATGATTATTATAGAAATTTTGGAAAATGCAAAAGATATGGAGAAGAAAGCTCAATCTCCCATAATCTATTTTACCATACAGAGAAAGCAAAATCTCCATATAGTGATATATGGAGAAAGCACCTTCTGTTTTATATTTAGAAAGCTTAATAGAAAGTCCATTTAGAGTATGTTTTAATGGAGTTATTGAAAAAAAAATAGGAAAATAGCATAAGGCACCCACATGTATCTATAACCTGACATTACAAATTGTCACCATTTGCCAGGCTATTTCATCTTTCTTTTCCCTTGCACATTTTAGTTTTGTTAGTATATTTTAAGGCAAATCTCATCATCATGTAATTTTGTACATAAATACTTGCACATAAATACATCTTTTTGTTTGTTTGTTTGCTTTTGGAGAAAACATTCACTTAAAACACTGTATAGGCTCCAGGAGTACATTTATGTACCACACCCACCACCAAATGTCCAATCACCATCTACCACCAACCAATTGACCCCTTCTACCCATTTTATGCCCCTTTCCCCCGCTCTTTGGTAGCCATCATTCTATATTCAGAGCCTGAGGGTTTGTTTTTGATTTCTTTATATTCCACAAGTGAGTGAAATCATATAGTATTTGTCTTTCTCCTTCAGGATTATTTCATATGGCATAATACCCTCAGGAGCCTTTCTGCAAATGGCAAGATTTCATCTTTTTATGGCTGAGTAATTCTTCAAAGTGTGTGTGTGTGTGTGTGTGTGTGTGTGTGTGTGTGTGACATCTTCTTTTTCCAGTCAACTGTTGGACATTTGGGTTGTTTCCATATCTTGTTAATAGTGCTGCAACAAGCATAGGAGTATATATCTTTTTCAATTAATGTTTTCATATTCTTTGGATAAATATTCAGAAGTGGGATTATTGGATCATAGAGTAATTCAATTTTTAATTTTTTGAGTAACCTCCATATTGTTTTTCATAGTGCTGCACCAATTTACACTCTCACCATCAGTTGACTAGGGCTCCTTTTTCCCCATAACTTGGCCAGCACTTGTTTTTTTAAAGATTTATTTTTATTTATTTTTGTATACAAGAACTGGGGTATAGGCCAGAGGTGTGTCGGGGTAGAAGTTTCACCAGAAACAGGGTGGGGGCAGAATAGGCAGATTACTGAAATACAGTGCTGAGGGGATCAGTGCGCGAGACAGGAGAGGTATGCTGCACCATGTGGGTCAGCTCCCTGGCTGGGGATTGAACTCATGCTGCAGTGGTTGCTGATAACTTGATAGTGCTGAGACTTAACCCCTTGCATCAGCAGGGAGGCCCTTGGCCAGCACTTTTTATCTTGACATTTTTATGATAGCATTCTCACATGTATGAGGTGAAATCTCGTTGTGGTTTTTTTTTTTAAGATTTATTTATTTATGCATACAAGCTGGGGTACAGGCCAGAGGCATGGGGCAGCGAGAGGGTTCACCAGAGACAGAGTGGGGAGCAGCACAGGCAGATCGAAGGAAATACACTGCTGAGGGGAGCAGCAGGAGAGGTCAGCAGTGCCATGTGGGAATCTCCTTCGTCGGGCATCGAACTCCCGTCTCCGCTGCCCACAGCTCCACAGAACAGTGCTTAACCGCTGTGCCACCAGGGAGGCCCTCATTGTGGTTTTGATTTTAATTTCCCTAATGATAAGTGAGGTAGAATATTTCATCATGTATCTGTGTGTCTTCTTTGGTGAAATACCTATGTAGATCCTCTACCCTTTTTTAAATCAGCTTGTATTTTTTGTTGTTGTTATTATTGAGTTACAGAAGTTTATGTATTTTGGATATTAACCTCTTGTCTGATACATGGTTTGTAAATACCTACACCCATTCAGTAGGCTACCTTTTCATTTTAATGATGGTTTCTTTCACCAGAAGATTTTTAGTTTGATGTAATCCCAACTGTTTATACTCTTGTTTCTCTTGCTTTTGGAGATGAATCTACAAAGACATTGTTAAGATTGATTTCAAAGAGGTTATTGTTGATGTTTCTTCCATGTTATTATGGTGTCTGGTCTTATATTTAATTCTTTAATCCATTTTGAATTAATTTTAGCATATGGTGTAAGATAGTGGTATAATTTCATTCTTTTTCATGTGGCTATCCAATTTTTCCAGCACCATTTATTGAAGATTTTTCTTACTTCATTGTATTCTCTTGGTTCTCTTATCATCAATTGGCTGCCCATATATGTATGATTTTATTTCTGTGTTCTTTTTTTTAGTATTTATTTATTTTTGTTATTCATATCTTTTACATTATTGTGTGGTCCCTATAAGTTACCCACCACCTGTTCACCCGTGGAACCATCACCATAGTCCCCCATGCTCCCCTCTTCCCCCCTCTTGAGCCCTTCCCCTCCCCTCCTTCCCTGCTGAATGTCTCTTTTTATTTGGCTCCCCTATATTCCTGTTATAAGTGAAACCATTCGATAATTTTCTCTTTCTTTCTGGCTTATCTCACTGATCATGATCTCTTTTAGATCTATCCATGTTGCTGCGAATTGCATGTGTTTGTTTTTTTTGAATGCTGAATAGTATTCCATTGTGTATATGTACCACATCTTTTTGATCCAGTCATCTATTTTTGGGCATCTGGGTTGTTTCCATATCTTAGCTATTGTGAACAGTGCTGCAATAAACATGCGGGTACATGTATCCTTTCGGATTAGTGTTTTTGTGTCCTTTGGGTAGATTCCCAGTAGCAGTATTGCTGGGTCATATGGGAGTTCCTTTTCTAGCAGTTTGGGAAACGCCATACAGCTTTCCATAGTGGTTGGATCAATTTGCATTCCCACCAGCAGTGTAGGAGAGTTCCTTTTTCTCCACATCCTCGCCAACATTTGTTGTTACCTGTTTTTTTAATGTGTGCCATTCTCACTGGTGTGAGGTGGTATCTCATTGTGGTTTTCATTTGCATTTCCCTGATTATAAGTGATGTTGAACATTTTTTTCATATACCTGTTGGCCATTTTCTTTTCTTCTTTGGAGAAGTGTCTTTTTAGCTCTTCTGCCCATTTTTTGACTGGGTTGTTGACTTTGTTTTTGTTGAGTTGTGTGAGCTCTTTGTAGATTTTTGTTATTAGTCCTTTATCAGTTGTGTTGTGTGCAAAGATCTTCTCCCAATTAGTAGGGTGTCTGTTTGTTTTGATTATTGTCTCTTTTGTTGTACAGAAGCTTTTTAGTTTGATGTAGTCCCAGCTGTTTATCTTTTCTTTCACTTCCTTCGCTATGGGGGAAGTGCTTTTAAAGATTTTGCTGAGATGCATGTCATGTAGAGTTTTGCCTATATTTTCTTCTATAACCTTTATGGTTTGAGGTCTTATATTCAGGTCTTTTATCCATTTTGAGTTGATTTTTGTGCATGGTGAGAGGTAGTGGTCTAGCTTCATTTTTTTGCATGTAGTAGTCCAGTTCTCCCAACACCATTTATTGAACAAACTACTCTTGTTCCATTGTATATTCTTTGCTCCTTTGTCGAAAATTTGTTGTCCATATGTATTTGGATTTATTTCTGGGTTTTCTATTCGATTCCATTGGTCTGTGTGTCTGTTTTTGCTCCAGTACCATGCTGTTTTAATTATTATGGCTTTGTAGTATAGTTTGAAATCAGGGAGTGTAATCCCTCCATTCATATTCTTTTTAGTCAGGAGAGCTTTAGCTATTCGAAGTTTTTTGTGGTTCCATATGAATTTCATCAATATCCGTTCTATTTCTTTGAAGAATGTCATTGAGATTTTTATTGGGATCGCGTTGAATCTGTAGATTGCTTTTGGTAGGATGGCCATTTTGATGATGTTGATTCTTCCAGTCCATGAGCAGGGGATGTCTTTCCATCTTTTTGTGTCTTCCTCTATTTCTTTTAACAGCATTTTGTAGTTTTCTTTGTATAAGTCCTTTACCTCTTTTGTTAGGTTCATTCCCAGGTACTTGATTTTTTTGGTTTTGATTTTGAAGGGGATAATTCTTTTAATTTCTTCTTCTTCAGACTGAGTGTTTGTGTATAGAAAGGCTACTGATTTTTGTGTATTGATTTTGTATCCTGCTACGTTACTGAATTGGTCTATAGTTTTGAGGACTTTTTCTATGGAGTTTTTACGGTTCTCTATGTATCTCTATGTAATCATATCATCTGCAAATAGTGACAGTTTAATTTCTTCCTTCCCTATTTGGATTCCTTGTATGTCTTTCTCTTGTCTTATTGCTCTCACTAGGACTTCAAGTGTTATATTGAAAAGCAATGGTGAGAGTGGACTTCCTTGTCTTGTTCCTGATTTTAGGGAAAAGGCTTTCAGCTTCTCACCATATTTCTGTGTTCTTAATTCTATTCATTTAATCTGTGTGCCCTGTTTTTATTTCAGTACTTTACCGTTTGGGTTTCTATAACTTTGCAGTATAGTTTAAAGTCTGGGAACATGATTTTTCCATTTTCACTCTTGTTTCTCAGTATTATTTTGTCTATTGGAGGTCTTTTGTGATTTCATACAAATGTTAGGATTTTTTTTGGAGGGGGGGTGCTTTGTTTCTGTAAACAATGCCATTGGGAATTGCAATGAATCTCTATATTGCTTCAGGTAGAATGACATTTTAACAATATTGATTCCTCCAATCCATCAGGACAGAATGTCTCTGTCTTTGTGACTTTTCTATTTCTTTCAACAGTATTATGTAGTTTTCAGTTACACTTCCTTCACTTTCCTGGTTAAGTTCATTCCTAAGTATTTTATTGTGCTCATAAATGTTCTCATCATTTCTCTTTCTATTAGTTTATTGTGTATAGAAATGCAACTGATGTTTCTGTATTTTGTACATTGATTTGTATCCTGCAACTTTACTATATTTACTTATGTAGTATGCTTTAGCATACTTTCCCAAGGCATATTAGTTCTATTAGCAGAGAGGGCTCCCATGTCTTTTTGTACATCTGCTCTATTCAGAAGGAGTTATTTTCATTATAGTTTCTTACCACTATTGCTTGTGTTTTCTTATGACTTTGTCAGGATATCATGGAACAAATATTGTCAGAGACATTTGGAATCCAAATCTTTACCCTCCTAATATGTTTCATTCCCTGGAATCAGACCATCCATTTCCTTGAACTAAGAACTACTAAAAACAAACCACTGGTTCTGGCAACTTTTGAGGAATCAAGGGTAGCAACAGGAGTGAGGGAAGAACAATAAGAGACAAATGGACTGATTTGTGGTCACTGGACACTTAGAGAGTTTAGTAATTTCAAGGAGTCCATGTGGGACTGTTACAAGCAAGTTACTTTAAATTGGCCTCTCCTTTTGTAAAAGATCAGGAGGATCAGAAATAATGCTTCAAACAATACTTTCTGAATCATTACTGCACAGGAGGCCTAGTTCTGATGCTTTACATATATTTTCTCACTTAAACCTCATTCTTATGAAGTGGGAATTTATTCTTACTTTAGTGATGATTAATTGAGGTGCAGAGAAGTTAAGCATCTGGCCTAAGTCACTTCAATAGATGTGTGTATAGGAGGGGTTATCCCTAATCTCTGAATTGTTCAGGTTAGAACTGTGTATCTTTTCCCAATGTATATATGTATATGTATACGTGTGTGTGTGTGTGTGTGTGTGTGTGTGTGTGTGTGTGTGTATCAGTTTCTTGTAACAATACATCTTAGACTCTCTTGCTTCATTCTTGGAGCACCTTCTATGTTAGGTCACACGAGTCTGTCTTATTCTTCTTAAGATTTTCACATAGTGAGTCCCTCAGAAAGGCAGGAAAATATAGTAATGAAATGTATCTTAAATAGAGTTTTGTGAGTTTTCAAAAATGCACAATCATACAACCATCTGCACAATTAACACACTGGAGAGTTCCACCACCCTCCAAACTTCTCTTGCTTCCATCTTTGTAAACAATGTTTTTTTTTCATTCCAACCCCTGGTAACTGTTGATGTGTTTTTTTCACTTTTAATGTTTTCCAAAACGGAAAGTGGAAAGATAAATGGAATCATACAATACCTAATCTTTGAGATCTGGCATCTTTCACTCAGCATAAGGTACTAGTTTTTGGTAAATCACAAGTTTGTGGTTTCATGTATCAGTCATTCATTTACTTTTACTTCTGAGTCCATATTCTGATATAGTTGCATCACACAGTTTGTGCATTCATTGTTCCACTGAAAGACATTTGGACTGTTTCCAAATTTTGGTAATTATGAGCAAAGCTCTTATAAACATTGACTTACAGGTTTTTTTTGGAATATAAATTTTAATTTCACTAGGACAATTACCCAGGACTGTGATTTCTGGATTCCATGCTAAGTGTAGCTTCAATTTTTAAGGATAATCAAATTTTGTACACAATGAGTTTGTATTCCTGAGTTGCTCTGTGATTTTGGATCAGAAGTAGGTTCTAGGTTCTAATTTTTAACATTTAACTATTCACCTTTGTCTCCCACAGTAGTAGGAAGCTCTTGAAGAGAAGTGCAGGGTACCGGAATATCAGAGTTATATAAAGTACTTAAGAGAAAAGTGCTCAATACAGACAGGTTTTAAGTGTCTTGTGAATTTCCTTGGTGGCGTGTATGTAGGAGAATCATAGTAAAAGGAAGCAAATTTATCTCTTAAGAACCACCATGGATGTGAGCAGGCCAGTTGCAAACTTCCATCTAAGAAGGATTTTCTTCTTGCCTGCTGGTTTTAACTCTCCTACAGGGAGTCCTGGAGTAACTTGACACACAGTGAATACCATGTTTTAAACAGAACAAGTCCATTGTCATGAGGCTTCTGACAATGATAGAAAAAGCCCTGAAGGACACTAAGTAAACACTGGTATGGGGTAGCATTGTGCAGACAATGTTGTTGAGGGCAAAAATAGTTTTATTGTATCACATTATTAGTTCCATCAGTTTGTATCAGATCAGTGGATAGGATGACCAGGGGTTCTTCTATTTACATATGTACACAGATTTATTGTTTTGAAACAAAATCTATTTCTCTTTAAAATAAGTAAGGGCATTGGGACAACCAACATTCTCAGAAAAGGAGTGTTTTTAATTTTTGTAGGCATCTTAGGAAAATCAGATATCAAATAATATACAGGAATGTGAAGCTTATCTGACAAAAAGGAAATTTCTTACCTATGTGAGTAGTTTCATAAAACTACAGCACTAATCACTAACGTAGATCAGAAACTTTCCTTTGGAAATAAACTTCTATTTGATTTTAAAGAACAGTGATTCAAATTATCCCATTAGAAATTCACTGTGATTTTTCTGCTTTTTTAAAAAGAGGAGTCAGTGATTAAAAACAGCCTGGTGTTTACTTAAGGATGATACAATTTGGTTCAAATTAGCAATCATTAATCTTTAGGGCATAAGGACACTATGCCACAATATTTCTAATAATGTGAATTAAATAATAAAAGTTTTAATAATTGCTAAACTAAGCCAGTTTATTAAAAGAAGAAACATCATTCAACCATCTTAACTATATGGTCTTGAGTGGCCTTCAAATAACTCACAAGAATGATTAAGGACTGAAATGAAAAATTTCTCTAGTATCTTCTGTATATTTCTTGCTAGTGCTATATATTTAATAAGTGGTAATTGGTGAAACTTAATTTCTAGCAGTAATGCAGAAAAAATACAGAGGCACTAGAACTCAAAATCACTTTCAAATCTTGAACAACTGTTTCAAAGTGTTTGTATGATGAAATAAAATGTTTTGTATTGTGACCTTTTAGTTAGGAACTACAGTTCTTAATTCCAGGTCTTTGGCTGAGATCCAAAGTCAAACAGTAGAGAAGTATGAGATCTGATTAGTAATTAATCAGGCCTCATCCCTGTGCCAGGAAAGTAAACTCACCAGGGGCATCACTCAGTGCGTTATTGAGTTACTAGAACTCGACTTGCTTCTTTGGATTAGTAAAGTGATACATTGTTGATTCTGGAAATTTGTAATTTAAGATGATTTTTCTGCATAGTATTCAGCAACCATAAGATTTTTTTTTTTATAATTTCCAGTTTCATAAAAATATAGATTATTATCCTGGGTGAGTCCACTGTAATCTTAGCACAGAGTATGCATAAAACCTGGCTTGAGGGACTGGTTTCTCAGAAATGGGGGGCATTCAGGATCACCTAGCAGAGGAATGAGTTCTTGATGACTCTGTGAGTGAATAAGCAATTTATAATTTCTCTTTCAAAAGCAAAAACAAACACGGATTTAGTTTTGAAATGCAAGCATTTGCATATATGTGTGTGTACACACACACACACATACACACCTCAATAAATACACACACACCTTTTTTTTTTTTTAACCTAGATATTGTGTGCTTTCAGGTTAGAGATAGGTGCTAGAGCCAGGAAACACTGTTTTCCTTGGGAACACAAACAAAGATGGGTCTCTGTGCCCAGTTAAGGTAGATCTTTTTATTTTTTTAAGATTTATTTATTTATACAAGCTGGGGTGTAGGCCAAAGGTGTAGGAGGGTTAGAGGATTCACCAGAGACAGGGTGGGGAGCAGAACAGGCGGAGTGACTGAAATACATTGCTGAGGGGAGCAGCAGGCAAGACAGGTGAGGTCTGCTGCACCATGTGGGAAGCTCCCTGGCCGGGTATCAAACTTGTGCTGCAGTGGCTCTGGATAGCTTCATAGTGCTGTGACTTAACTCATTGCGCCACCAGGGAGGCCCTCATTGAGGTAGATCTTGAGAGAAAAGAACTATCAGTTAAGGGGGCTGTCCATTGCCATTTAGTGTCAAGTTCCAGAATCGAAGCATGCCTTTGAGTGCTGAGTCATTTCTTTTTCAAAAGTTCTTAACACACACACACACACACACACACACACACACACACACACACACACACACTTGAGTGACTTCTTCAGGAATCTGTGGTGAATCTTTATGTGCTGGGAGACCAGATGAATTCCCAGTATAATTCCAACCAGCATCATCATCATCCACTGAAATTTGTTAAAAAAGCAAATTATAAGACCCTCATCTACATCTGACCAATCCAAATGTCTTAAATGGAGTGTAGCAATCTGAATTTTTATGACTTCTCAGGATTGTGAGGCAAGCTCAAGTGTGTAAACTACTGACCTTGATAATGTTACCTAACAAAGAAGCAAATTCAGTTTAGAGATTTCTTTGGAATCACTGGAGGTGTTCTGCTCTGCTCCATAGCAAGGCACAAGTGGTAGGGGTTTGACAACAGCTCTCATTCAGTATCTCCCAGGAGTTGGCCTTTAAATATTCTAGCTCGTTCTGTCTTCCCTTTGGGTAAGATAATTCTAGGAGTAGGTTTTACAATTTCTCCTCTAGGATTGAGCTCTAATTGCAGACCTGATGGCTGTCTGAGTAGCTCAGGTTTTGTGGCTGGTTTCGCTTCGCAATATCACTCCCTCTTTCATTGTAGGTACACCCCTAAATAAACTCAAGTGTTTGCCTCGTTGATGTTTCTAGGAGGCTCTGAGGTAAGACTCACATATTGTAAGGGCTCAAAAAAAAAATGATGACCCGAATGTTCCCTCCAGTTTAACCTGGATTAGAAGCCATCATTCCATTTATGATACTTCTGAAACAAAGTAGAAATATACTCAAGAATGCAGGAACCAAGGTTAAGAAAATGGGCTTTGGGGCCTCCGTGGTGGTGCAGTGGTTAACTGCTTTCCTGTGGAGCTGTTGGCAGCAGCGATGTGAGTTCGACACCTGGCCAGGGAGATAGATTCCCACATGGCACGGCAGACCTCTCCTGCTTTGCCCGCTGTGCCCCTCAGCAGTGTATTTCCGTTGATCTGCCTATTCTGCTTCCCATTCTGTCTCTAATGAACCCTCTCATTGCCCCACACCTCTGACCTGTACCCCAACTTGTATGCATAAATAAATAAATCTTTAAAAAAAAAAGAATATGGGCTTTGGAGCCAAATTCCTGCAGTAGAATCGGCTTTACCTTTCACTGGCTATATGGCCTTGGGTACACCTCTAAACCTCTCTGTGCCTGTTTTGTCATCTGTAAAACAGCATAATTATAGTACATGTCTCAGAGGATCATTAGGAGCATTTAATGACTTCAACAAGTCATGTTTAGAAGACTGACATGTGGTAATTTCTTTTAAAGATTTATTTATTTATACATACAAGCTGGGGTACAGGCCAGAGGCATGGGGCGGTGAGAGGGTTCACCAGAGACAGAGTGGGGAGCAGAATGGCAGATCAGAAACACACTGCTGAGGGGAGCAGCGGGCGAGGCAGGAGAGGTCTGCCGCATGTGGGATTCTCCCTGGCTGGGTGTCAAACTTGCATCATGCGCTGCCGACAGCTCCACAGCGCAGCGCTCAACCACTGCGCCACCAGGGAGGCCCTGACATGTGGTAATTTTTTAACAAATGTTACCTATTTTATTACTATTGTTGTTTTTTCTTAAGCTCCTGTTTTTTTCTTGATAAGTGAGTTCAGCACTGTATCAGTTCCGTTAATTCCTTTTCTGCAAAGAAATTCTCAACATCCCTCCATTGTTTTCCTACCTGTTTATCATGCTTGTTTTTTCTCCAATCATGAAACTTTATATAGCATGAAACACTATAAAATATAATTATTGATTTTGCATTTATAGTAAACACACAACAATTAAGAGTTTTACATAAAATATCCTAAAGGAATAACCTAGGACATGAGTATGTAAATTCTTTTCCATCATGCCATTGGGAAATCGTGACTTGAAGATGTAAAGTCATTTTTTTGGTATCACTATTACGTGGTAGAGGGGGGTTGGGGACTCTTGACTGCTGACTCCCAGCTCTTAGTCCTAACAAAAGAGCCCTTTGTGTGACCTCTGTGTGAATTCTCCTGCTTTTTGGTCCATGAGAATTCCCAGAATAGATGGCTACAATAGAGACCACCAGACCTACTCATTAGCATGTTTAAGTCAGGAGACATGGAGCCATTTTTATCACGTTCTAGGTGATGCTGATGTTATTGGTCTGGGGACCACAGTTTGAGAAATGCTGCTCTATTGGCACAGTTAGATCACATGAGTAAGATAAATATGGTAAAAATGATTTGAGGCTCTCTTGATATGCTTGACACATGATACAATGTATCTTTGTAGTTTGTTTTTTAAATTTATTTCTTAAAATATATATATATATTATATCTTTTACATTATTGTGTGTTCCCCATAGTTTACCCACCACTGATTCACCTGTGAACCATCACCATAGTCCCTTGTGCTCTTTTCTCCTTCGTTTTGAACCTTTATTCTCTCCCTCCCTCACTGAATGTCTCTCATTTCTGGCTGCCTGCTAGCTTTTGTTTTGGTTTTGTTGTTGTTGTTATTTTAGCAATACCACTTCTGGGAATCTACCCAAAAGACATAAAAACATTAATCCAGGACACATGCATCCTTATGTTTATTGCAGAATTGTTACAGTAGATAAGATATGGAAACAACTCAGATGCCCAAAAATAGATGACTGGGTCAAGAAGATGTGGTACATGTACACAATGGAATACTGTTCAGCAATCAAAAAAGATAAACTCATGCAATTCACAGCAACATGGATGGAGCTAGAAGGGATCATGCTCAGCTCAATAAGCCAGAAGGAAAAAGAAAAATATCAAATGATTTCACTCATAGGAGGAATATAGGGGAGCCAAATAAGGGATCAGGAGGAGAAAATATCTTTGTTGGTTTTAATGAGCTATCCTGAAATTTATTTTTCTCTTATGTAAAGGAGACTCCAAAGTGATCAGGCAGGGTTGGCGTGGTGCCATCCACGTCAGGCATGAGGTTTCTTCACCCAGAATCTTCATGTTCCTTACGGTGTCTTGTTACTCCACTGTCCTCTGCATGGTGCAAGAAGGCTGTAGGAGCAAAAATCATCACATCTGCATTCCAGTTGAGAGGAAGGAGGAAGGACCAAAGAAGGGCATATGTTGCCCCTAAAATTAGAAAATAATTAAATTGTAGTAAAAGACCACATAGCTTAAAATTTACCATCTTTATCATCTTTATTTGTATAGTTCAGTAGTGTTAATCATAGTGCAATTGTATATTATGATCTCCAGAACCTTTTCATCTTCTCTTTGTTAAACTTTGTGAAGAAATTAGTGCAAAAAAATTACTGAGGCACACTTAAATGAGTGCATTTGCCAATGAAACAATGGGGACAAGATTTGTGCAGTTACAAGAAAAACTTGTCAATTTTTGACTCTTTCTCCTTGTTGGCTGTCTCTAAATAAATTCTATAGGTATCCAATAAATGTTTTTTTTTGAAATGTTAGGTCACTATGGTAATGAAAAAAATGGTATAGGGGAGAAAGCCAAAGTCTCAAAACTCAACTCCAAATGAAAATTTCAAAATTATATTGCATGGGGTTTTGTGCCAAAATAATGGCATTGGTTTTTTCCTGTTGCTTTAGCAGTGAACCTTACATCAATTCTCTTTCTGCAAAGCCATGAAATATATAAAATGTTTCAGAAACAATATTGTTAAAGTTGGAGTGTGGAATAGGGAAGCATAAGGTCTAGAACCCCATCATTTAGCCTCTTGGATGCAAAGCAGGTTAAGTCATTCCCTTCCAATGAAATGCCTTAATAAAAATGCCCTAATCTCTGGCCCTTAACTATTTTTATGACATCACTTTTCAGACTGAATTTAAAAACTTTCAATTATTTGCCAACTCACATATGTCTTGCCTTATTTTAAGTGCTGAAGGGTGTTCTAGGACTCTATACAAACAAGCCAGTTTTATATTATGGGATAAACTCTGGTTTAGGTGTTAAGACACTTTTCAGTTAACCTCGGTCCTTTTGCTAACTGGCTTTGTTACTTGTGGAAGTCAGTCAATTTCTCATTTGTAGAATGGGGGGCAGTACTAACCAATCTCCTAAGGTTTGTCCCTTTCAGCCCTAACCTTCTACTTATTCCCTTAATGCCTGGATATAATGATCTTACCGCTGATGGAAAGATTATCTTGGGAAATGTTGGCCAAACCTAAACCCTTTTCCCCAAACATCTGGTCTGATTTCCTTCTGCTGGGCAAATAGATACCCTGGCTGAGTTCCAGTTCAGGTAATTACATTCTGCCCACCACGATTTTCCTTGCATTGTCAATTGGCTATGGTATTCTTCTCTATTTCTCCTCAGTAACTTGTCCCTTGATATTGTTGTTTGCTGTTTTATGAAGCAAAACTCAAGCTATGGTTTTATCTGGGGAGTTTTCTTGTGTTTTAGAAAAAGTATTCTCATCACTACAATGAGCTAGATTCATGTCAGTCTTTCTAGGTATTCTGAAAGGTTTGGCTCAAGAAAACAGAGGACTCTCATGTTAGTCTAATTTAAGTAATGACATATTTTCAGACTTACCTAAAAGTTTCTAACTGGAAAGAAGATGAAAATAATGGCTAATATTTATTTTAAAAGTTTCTGTGGGAAACCACTTTAATGCAAATATCTAATAATAATAATACTAATACTTATTCTATATTAGATACTTTTTAAATATTTGCCATGTATCCACTCAATGACGGCTGTTCTCTTATTTTTCAAATGAGGAAACTGAGGTACAGAGGACTTGTGTCTCCTGCCTACAGTTCATGCAGTTCTTCCAAGTGTCTCAAGGAAGATTGTCTCCAGTCCATCAGTAGGTGAACCATTAAAAAAGACTGAGGTAGCTCCAAATCCTTCAGAAGTGACAAACTCTCCAAGACATATGATTAAGTGAAAAGGGTCAATGTAAAGTAGTGTGGAGATTCTTCCTTTAGTTTGCATAAATGATGTACAGGGTGATGTGTAGGAGGCTGCTCTCTGCATTTCTTTTTCTAGTTTGGAAGGAAACCCAAGGTAATGCTAATAGTGGTAATCTTTGTGGTGAAGGTTTGATTTTATTTAAACTTATTTTTACCTTTCATAATATTTAAATATTTGTCACCTTGTGTAAGGTATGTTGCTTTAAATGATGTTTAATTGTCAATGAGCACTGTCTGGATGATGATGATGAATCACTTTTACTTTCTTTGCTCTTTGTGCTTATTTCAGAAACATTAAATGTTGTTTACTGTGTAGGAGATGTCCGGCAATAAAGTGATATGTGGCCTGAAATCAGCCTAAGAATGTGCAGGCTAAGAGCAGAAGAGCTTCTTCTTTTGGGCTTTGGGGCTGGTGGTGGGAGTGTGGTGCTTGAGAATCTGGGCTGGCTGGAGGTGGGCTTGAGGTGAGGTGGGGTAGGGTAGGGGTGCGGCTGTGAGACCTGGACTTTCAAGACGTAAACAGAGAAAGGACATGGATCAGACAAGGGTCTTTTTCACCTGTGTCATCAAGGCAGAAGCTCTAATATATCACAGGCTTACAACTCATGTTCTTTCTTCCCTGGGGTTTCTAACGCATTTTTCTTTCAAGAAAATAGATTAATATTTTAAAATTAAGTCCACACAAAAAATATGTGAGTGTTGTCATATTTACCATGGCCCCTCCAGAGTTGGGAGATGTGGTTCGATTAAGAGTCTAGGTTCAGGGTCCTAGTGTATTCTCCGACAGCTTCACTTCTTTAATTCAGAACCATCTCAGATTCTGCTACCAGTGTGTTAATGAAGTCAAAGGCCCCGGAAAACAGTCTCACCACTTCATGGGAATTGCCAGTTGTGAATGTGAGTACACACACAGCAGTTGGTTATCTCTATGGGGGTTAAATTACCCCATTCAGGGCGGGCTTGTGCAGACAATGGTGGGGGCCAGCACCACCAGGGTAATCCTTTTACCTGCTCTATCTGAAGTGACATTGGAATGAAGGGGCACTTTCAGGGAGTATCAGTTTCCTAGGTAAGTTCCACAAACAAGCCCACAGATCCTTAGCTTCCTAATTGTGCTCCCCTCACAGGCCAAAGGAAGCCAGGCCTACTTGTCACTCCCGCAAACAGATGAAAGCCTTGCTGGGCGTCTGGTGGAATTCCATCGCTGCGGTGTTTACTCACGGTCACCCTCCACCTAAACATGGGCTCAAGGGGACTGGTTTTCATGCCAAGCGTCACATCCTGCAAGCACAAACAGCTATTAAATCCTTATAAAAAGAGTTGGAAAGACAGACAGGGTGTTCCATCTATCTTGGTGAATAAATTTATCTCCCACATGCCAGTGCCTTGGGGTTACCCAATACTGTCTTGTCATTTTTCTTTCAAAGAGGACACACCTTCCATTTCTTACTGCAAGGAACTGTGGCGACAGACACTTAAGAATTTTATTTTATTTTTTTTTTTAAAGGAACTTAGATGACAGCCTGGCTGCCAGGAGAAAGGTGAGGCAGAGGAGGAGGGAGCGCAAAATGCATGTTCCAAATTTGATCGCCTCCTCAGCCTAAAAGCCAGGATGGCTGAGTCCAATCAGAGACTGAAACAAGACCTGCCTGCATCACTGGACTCCGGGGACACTAAAAATACTGTTAAAACCAGCTTCTCACTTTAGTCAAGATTTTCATGCTGTGCAAACTTCTGTGGATCTAGGTCATTCATCGACATTGAATCGACGCGTATTTACTGACCGCTGACAGTCTCAAGGCTGGAGGTGCTGGAGAGTAGACAGGGAGACACACGTCGGCAGGCCAGAGGTGATCCCAGGATGCACTTGCGGCCTTTCTCTCAAACCAAACAAAGTGTCCTGCCTTAGACCTTTATAGGCTACATAGAGCCCCTACCAGGTTCTAGTCCTCACATTCTCTTCCAGCCTGCGTGACCTGCTTCTCTTTTGTCCTCCATTTTGCTCATCAGCTGTGATGTGCCGTTCCTCCCCCGCAGTGCCTCCGTGTCTGCTCTACCGACCTGGTCTCTGGTCACTGAAGATGTCCCCCACCCCCAATGCCGTCCTCCGGGGGAAGTCTTACCTCAGTCCTCCAGGAAACGTTCATTTCCTCTCCCTTGAGACTAGACTGTTGATGTTACTCGTCGGTGTGACTAGCGTCCCCAAAAGTTTCTTGAGGATTTCAGGATTTTTATCATTTCCGTATTTTCAATCGAGCAGTGTAGATGGCAAGTGATACATGTTTATTGAAGTCAAACAGGAGATTGTGAGTATTTCTTCTCATGACAGAGACTAAAATAAATATACTCAATGCTCGAGCACTTTGGCACAGCAAAGAAAATAACATCTGGGTCATTTGCAGATGTTCCCTATAGTTGTTGGCAGATCTGGTGCCTCATCCAATAGCAAGTGGATCCTGGAAAGCTCATTTTGAGGGTTCTCTTACTGATAATCAGGTTCCTTTGAAAATGGACATTTTATTTTTTTCTGATTTAAAAGATATGCATGCTTGAAGGAATTATGCTCAGTGAAATAAGTCAGAAGGAAAAAGAAAAATATTGGATGGTTTAACTTATAGGAGGAATATAAGGGAAACAAATTAGGGACCCAGGAAAAAAATAATAACATTAAAAAACAAACAAGCAAACAAAAATTAGCAGGCAACTATAAATCAGAGACATTCTGCAGGGGAGGGGGAGGGAGAGGGATCAAAACAGGAGGGAAGAGCACAAGGGACTATGGTGGTGGACGGGTGAATTGGGGTGGAAATTCTATGGGGACTACACCTGAGGGAAAAAAGCAAACATTGTACAAAAAATGAACAATGTTGTAAAAAATATATATAAATAAATAAAGCATGTTCCTATAAAAATTCATGTGAGTTAGACAACTAAAGACAAAAATGTACTCAAATGAAACCCAAAGAGTAAAATCTGCTCTAAATTTCACCACACATATAAAATAGTTATCTTTCCCATAAAAATCCTTCTAGTTATTTCCTTGGGAATATATGCAAGCATGAGAACACAAAAACAAAGCTGTGTTTCACGTACTTGTTTTCAAAACATATTAAACTTTACATAAGTGAGTCTCATTAGATCTGTCCTATGTGACCTCTGTTGTCTCTCTGTGTATTAGACACTTTGATATCCACACAGAAAGCTCAACAGCATCTATTTCTGCAGCGCTCACCACTGAACAGTCTCACACGTTTTCCAAATGTCTGCTGATGGATTTAGGGGCCTTTCCCAGTTCTTCACTATTCTACATTATTACCACCAGGATAGACACCCTGTCCTTTGGAGTCATGTGACATGTGGGGTGTCAGGAAAGATGACTGCGCAGTAACTTTTCAAGGACTCAGACTTACCATAGAAAATTAGGTAGGTGCCATCCTGAAGGTGGGACCTCTCCAGGGCATTACCAGGGTGTTCTTCTGCATTAGCTTTCACAGCTGTTCTCAACAAGCACCAGATCAAACAGCTATCTTGCATTTTGCTTGGAGCCGTGTGCTGTGTGGAAGGTGAACAGTACACTTACCTGCAAGCCCCGTGAGCCAGCCCAGCACAGTGAGTTGCTCCTTCCATTTGAGACCATTTGAGATGAGCTGAAGACAGTTTTGGGCAGAACGGATCCTGTCTCCCTCCTGGCACATGCCTACTGCATGAAGGGACTGGGTGGGGGGCCAGAATTACCATGTATTTAATGTTCGTTCTGCCTGTCTGTCTCTTCCTCTTACAAAGAACGTATCATCCCTTGAGCAATTATTAGCTGGGAATCCAGTGTCTTGTTACGTAAGTTACTAGAAATGGTTCTCTTGGATCAAAGTATGTATGCCAAGTCAAAAGTTTACCAATTTGCTATTTGAATAAAAATGATTGTAAGTGCCGTTTTCCCAAAATGAGTAAGCCTGTTCATGGGCTGATATGTCTGATGGACTCAGATATATCAATTTAATTTTTCTTTGTATTTCTTTGATAGCTTTGTGGCAATGACATCATCTTCCTAAGCAGCCCTGGCTACTTGAATTTGTGAATGGTTCTAGAACTTTCTCTGACCATACTCTGCTGCACCCTCTTTTTCTGTGTAACTTGAAGACCACTTTGTATTAATACATTAGGGGCTTTAACTTATATGCATTGCACACTGAAAATTGTTTTCTAGTTTTGTAGCTTATCTTAACTCTATCAACAGAGCTGTTATCTAGTATAAAGTTTTTGATTTTCATGGAGAAAACAGTTTTATGGGGAAAACAGAAACATAATTTTCTTCCTAGAGATCCTAACTCATTTTTCTAGAGTGTTAGATTTTAGTTTGAATGGTCTTTTGCTTTTGGGTTCTGATAAGAAGGAGTTAGTTATATCAAGCACCTTGGTATTTATCTACCCTGAAATAGTAGTGATAATTCTGTTTTAAAACATATGGAAATGAGCAACTATTCTGTGCTCAAATTCTGCAGAGCAAATTAATTCACATGTACCTAATTGTAGTGAGACCATAAGATAGAAAACAAATTAGAGGGTAATAGAATAAAAATGAAGGCTTCTTTTTTTTTTAAAGGCAATCAGCAATTTTCTTTCAGTATCAAGTTGTTTTACCCAAATTATCAGAAAGTACTTGTACATTTTAAGGCCTTGATCAAAAGTAAGATTTACCATAATAATGACTATGATTGTTGGGGTAAGAGAACTGAAATATTAAGCCCATGGGAAAACAGGATTTTATTGAATGTAACTGAAGTCACATAAGCTCATCTGGGGATATAGCTGAGAGGTAGAACAGTTGCCTGCAGAATCAAGTCTGGTCCATGCTTACATAAAGTAGCTCACATCACTGTTAGAAGCAGACCTGTAGTTTATTTCTCCTTAGAGTCATTCTTAGGATCCATTCTTCATAGGTAACTCCAATATCACATCTCCCAAGAAATATAAGCTTCAGAGGGATAGAATATCTCATTTTGAAAGCACTCTCAGCACTGAGAACCACCTCTCAGCACTGTAGAATGAGAAGGAAGAGATCATTTAAACTACACAGATAACTCAATTTTTAAAAAATTCAAGGTCAAGCCACCTCCCTTCACTTCTGCCACTTATCATTTTTGTGTGGATATGGATGTCAGGTTGCACATACAAAGCCCTCTCTGTATCTTCTCTGGTCTACCCAGAAGCTGAGTCTTGTGTGTTGTCACTTTTCTGGGGCTATGTGGATGCATGGGTGGGTGCTTGTCTATAGGTAGAGCCCTTGGGTCACATAATCCTTTCAGAAGAACTTGAAAAACAACACCTCCAAGGTAATACTGCTGCAGTGATGTTTTTGCCCATGAGGCCCTGCCCTGCCCAGGTAATCACGTGACCCCCCTGGGATGGAACTGCCACATTAAAAAGCCTGATCATTGACAGGTGCTGCTAGTATTTGAACCTCATTCCTTTTCTGCTCCCCTTCCTTCCCCTCCATCGTCTTGTGGATTGGGTTGGAAGAAGCTCTGGAAGAAGGAAAGAACACTCAAAGTCCATGTGTAGTAGCGAGAAGCCTAGAGGGGCTACACAGGGGTGCAATGTGCAGCCCCAATCCAGAGGCGGTCTCATGTTTGTTGGAATCAAGTACGAGGGCGGGGGGCAAGCACAAAGGGGGTATACATGTGTGGGGAGTGCACATGCATGGGGAGGCGTTATCGGGGATGAAAGCTGGGGTGGAGTGACCAGGGGCTATTATCTGGGCGGCTCCGTTTTTCCTGCAGGTCAAAGCATATTAACTCTATTCTAATATCTGCCTGCTGTTTTCAGCAGATACTGGTTTCCCAGTATGATCCTCATACCAGGACTTCTGCCCTTGGTGAGACGCCCCCTGCAGGACCCTGCACCAAGCTGACAAGCAGGAACTTTGGGCACCAAGACATTATCCCTGAGAACATGGGCTGAGGAATCTCACACCCCGCCCCTCTGCTCTTCTCCCTTCTCCACCCTCTCTCCCCCTCTCCCCCTCTCTCCTTCTTCCCTCAAAGATGTCACAGCAGCAATGACAATGGAAAGAGGATCAAAGAGGGAAGAGAGCCATGACTGTCAGATGAGCCATCACTTCTCTCCAGTTGTGATGGGAACACTCCAGAGGTTCGGGGCCGGGATATTTTATTTTCTTTCAGAGATGGCAGTCCCAACAAGGGAGGAAGTTGTTTTGGGTTGATTTTTGTTGAGTTCCTGGAAGAGACAGAGAAAGAAGAAATTTTCCAGGGAAAGGGAAATGGAGCTAGATGAATTTTGAAAAAAAAATGTTGTCTTGGTCTGACCTTAAAGCCATGAATGTTTTTTCAGAGATTAAAATCTTGATTTAGTGTTTGTACTTCTCTGAAACACCATTGAACTTCCTGCTGTGAGGTGTGGGAGTCACATGGGTGACTGACTTGAATACCCAGACCTGCACCCCCCTTGCTCCTGCTTATCGCCACCATTCCTGGCGGGCAGGTATAGGGTTCCCAGACTAGGTGGTGACATTCCCTCCCCCCCTTCCTGCACCCTGTCTTGGTTGATGTCCAAACTCTCATGGTCTGAGTCCATTGCACACACATGCTCTGCACTGGGAACCCTCTAGATCCCCAGAGGTGCCGCCAGCTTAGTGTCACTGGTCAGGACTGGGAGAAAGTACCCTGTACTCCTATTCCAAGAATCCACCTTTCCACACTCCTGCAAGATGAAATTTCCAAAATCAGAGCTCTGATTATTTGTGCCTGAACTCAAAAATGGCTCAGGAGACGGGTCATGGGTGAACTGGTGGTGGGTTACCCAAAGGGAATACAAAATGTAAAAGATAAAACAAACAATAAAAAAATGGCTCAGTTACTTTACAGATTCTAACGATATTGTGTGGGACATGACCTCACCTGTCTGACTTGGACCAAGGTGTATCCACACTCCCTTCAGGGGACATTACAGCTCAGGAAGGCCTCCAGGTTTGACTACTAGCACCTCCTCTTGCCTTGTTTCTGTTTGCCTTGCTCCCTTTTTCACTGCTGCATTTTCAACTCAAAGCGATGTTTTATGATCCAGAAGAGATGTCACCTCCTAGTGGAAACCAGTCCCCATTCTCCAGACAGCAAGACTCTCTTCCCATATGATGTTCACCATTGAAAATGATGAAAGCTTTTTTTTTGTTGTAAAAATATGTTTTTTTAAAAATTACAACTGCTATACATTTGTATTACAAAGTTTCAAACAATAAAGAAAAAGCAAAAGTTTTCCATACCCTCAACCCTTTTCTATCTTTAATCCAGCACTTGGAACAAGCCACCAATAAGAATTTAATGTAGGTATTTTCAAATATTTTCCTCCTGCATAAAATATCTGATGTATATGCATAGGTTGATTTATTTTAAGCAAATATTGGGTCATTCTACAATATTCTTCTGTAATTTCTTTCCTCACTCAATATATCAATTTGCTGTCATTGTACAAAAATAAACTTTACTCTTTCAGACACCAGTGCATCATTCTATAATATACATCTGTTATAATTTGACTGTTCTCCTACTAATAAGTGTTTTAAGTTGTTTCTCAATATCTGCTATTCCAACTAGCTGTGCAGTAGCACTATTATACATTTATTTTTGTATCTTTAAAGAGGTATTTCTGTAGGATAAATTCTACAGGTGGATACCTGGATAAAAAGAGTATTTATAGCTATTTGTTTATAATTGTCATCTCACACACTATATCCTAAAGTTGTGGTTGCCTCTTTGACTGCCTTGATACAATTTCTGGGGTGTTGTCTGTGGTTTGATATCAGGTGGACCATGAGGTTAGAGATTAGGTCAGCTAATCATACATTTCCTATTTTCTCATCAAAATTAGCATTGAAAGATAGAGAAGCTGAGAGAAAGTATTTATGTAAGTATGACACATTGCTACATGAATCTGAGTTTGGAAGTCAGAATTACATATTAGAATCACCTGGAGGAAGTTAAGATATCCCAGTGCTCAGGCTATACCCCAGAGCTTCTAAAACAGGATCTCTGGGGGAGAAGCCCAAGCACCCGAATCCTTAAAAATCTCCCAGGGTCTTCCAGCGTCCTGGGAGGCTGAGGGAATGGCTCTGATATCTCTGTGTGCTCTGATAAGCTGAGACAGCCTGAAACTCCAGTTGCTTCTATTTTTCTCTGTAACATAAGAATGTTCCATTGATCTCAACATTTTTTTGTGATGGCAAAATGAGATAAGAGTTGTAAAAGCACTGTCCAAACAATAGCATTATAAATGAAAATATAAGGCATCATGATTATTTTTTTTCTGTTCCGTCAGTTACAGACAAAGCCACATTTTTAGAAAACATTTAAGAAGTTCTAAAATTTCGGTGGGGAAAATCCAGATTATTGAAGAAGAGCGGTGCTTGGGCTGCTACCAGCCCTGCTGTCATGGGCACTGATAACCTGCACACAGATTAAGAACAACACTCTCCTCAACTTCACAGGGTGGGGTATTGTGAAGGTAAACAAGATAATGTCTCAGAAAAGAGCAATATAAATATTTGCCATCAGCAGCGATAAGAACAAATTGCTTCCTCTGTGGATTCTGCATTGACTATTTGAAAATGAGTCAGCTATTCAAATGCCGGTAGTCCCATCCAGGTTGCCCCCCGCCTACTTCCCTCCAAGTCTTCCTTCAAACTCAAGGCAAGGAAAAGGATGCACAGAGGAATGGATGATGCAATCTTCCAATTAAGATCTAAATTTGATGATTACATTTCCCCTGGCCTGCCATGAAACAGACTGGTAAGTATGCCAGTTCCTGAGGTCTGACACCCACATGAGTTTGGAACTGCTGTTTCTCCTCCCATTTCTGACTGTCCCATTGTGTCAAGCCGGTTAAATACTGATAAGTCCTGCAGTCAGAGAAATAAATCTGTTTAATTTAGTTGGATCTGCATTTTCTAAACTCGCTTGGTCATGAAACTTTCCATTACCATCCCTTGGGTCCACATGCCATCCTAGAATGAAGGTACCAGAAGAGTTCATCCTTACCACTCTGACCCAGGAGAATTCAGGAATGTCCAATCTGACTGAGTCTTATAGACCATCTCCTTCAATTCTGTTACTTTTCAGATGTGTAAGTAGAATCTCAGAAGGTTACATGAGGGGAACTGGTCTCATTGATTCCCCACTCCAGTCCTGGGATAGAAGTTTTCACCCTCCAGTACACAGACAACTGTTGTAAAGTCACTCTAGTTTTGGCCCGTTTTCAGCTGTGCAAGTTGACTCCTGAGTATCTCACATTAACTATTCTAGAAACAGTGACATGAAATATCCGTGTCCCATAAAAGGAAAATGCAATGAATGCTAAAGTGAGTAGCATAGACTATAAACAGTGGTATGTTGGCAAACAAGCTCCCTGGAGAAAAAAGAGCCCAGATTTACAGGATTTACTAATTTCTAATAATATAGAAACACTCCCATCATGGTCAAACCATCTGTGTGATGTCACTGGACTGGAGTTGGGAAGAGATGGTACCCATCAGAGGAGATTTCAGAGAACAGAGAGGTGGCGATAATTGAAATTGTCCAGAAGGGATTCGTGAAGGGATTGAACTCAAGCTGGGAAATGCTGAGTGAGAGGGTGAATGGCAGAAAAACTAGAACTGACAGAAAGCTATCATTTTTCTATTCCCTTCCTTAGGTTTATTGAGATCAATTGATTTATAATACTGCGGATGTTGAAAGTGTACAACAATGATATGCTGTATGTATATATTGCAAAATGATGTTAACATTTATTAGCTACAATTTTTTTTCTTATAATGAGACTTTGAAGATTTACTTTATGCTACGATACAGTATTGTTAACTATAGTCACCATGTTGTACATCGCATTCCAGACTTACTTATCTTATTTATAACTGGAAACTTGTCCCTTTTGTGCACCTTCATCCATTTCTATTCCTACACCCCACCTCTGGCAACCACCAATCTAATCTCTTATTTCCATAAATTCATTATTTTTTAGATTTCATAAACAGGTGAGAGCATTTCTGTCTTGCTCTCTTTTATTTCTCCTAGCATAGTGCCCTTAAGTTCCATACTTGTCCAAGGCAGGATTTCTTTCTTTTTACATGGTATATACTACATTTTCTTCACCCATTCATGTAGATGGACACTTTGATTGTTTTCATGACTTGGCAACTGTGAATAATGCAGCAAAAACATGGGAGTGAAGATAGTCTTTGGGATAGTGATTTCATTTCCTTTGGGTATATCCAGAAGTGGAATTGCTGATTTCGATGATAGCTCTATTTTTATTTTTTTGGAAACTCTCAATACTATTTTTTGTAATGACCTTGCCAATTGACATTTTCATTAGACATCAGTCTTTGAAAGATGTTATTTATATGTATATATATGATATATAATGAAAGACCTGAGATATTTGTTTTTTAAAAAGACAAAAACTTAAATATTCTCTTTTTCTCTATCAGCTTCTGTGTCAGGATACCCTAGGACTGATTTCCTAATGAACATTGGAAACCTTGAGATGATGAATAAGGCCAGGAGTCCACCTTGGTAGTTGCTCCAAGTCTTTCTCCTTTTAAAGTCTAAGGTATAGAGGATGGCATCTGAAGCCACGTGACCTCTGCTGTCATCACTCCCCAGATTTGGGCATTTGAATCTGGCTTTTAATTTTTTGAGTTTTATGAACTTTCTTTTTTGTATACAAGCTTATGCTATTTTTCCTCTTCTGTCTCTTTGCCTACTGTTTTTACAGGTACGTCAGTGGTTCAGGTGAACAAGCACCCTGGCTACTTCAGTGTGAGTGAAACTGCCTCTCCATCAGGCAGTGGTGAAAAGAATTAGTATCAACAATCTAGGATTTGAAAAAAAAAATCTAGGGTTTGACCTCATAAAGAAGAAAGAGAAAGCTCTGTGTTTTGCAAATATCAGTAAAACTGCAGTCACATAGCATATTCCATGTGGATTAAATGAAAACTAAGGGTTATTTTCGATATCTTCCTGAGTCAGTCTCAGGGTAGTACATGATTCTAAGAATTTGTGCATTTTTTATAGATTATCCAATTTGTTGGCATAAAGATCTTCATGGTAGTTCTTTTGACACTGTAGTTCTTACACATTTTTTTAAAATTTAATGCTTTGTGTTACATACATGATAGACAACTGTATAGCATGAACATAACTTTTACATGCACTGGGAAACCAGAAGGTACCATGGTTCGCTTTAGTGTTATATTCACTTTATTGCAGAGGTCTGGAACTAACATGTGCTGAGGGGTATCTGGGACATTATTATTAACTAAACTCTATAGTTTATTTGAATTTCCTAAGTTTTTCTCTATTTTCACCTTTCCGTTCTGTTACCTGTAATTGTCATGTTTCCCCTCTCTGCGACAGTTTCCAGATTTCCCTATTTTTTATGACCTGACAATTTTGAGGAGTATCGAACAGTTATTTTGTAGAATGCCCTTCAATTTTGTGTTTATATCATGGTTAAGCTGAGTTTGGGGGAAGAACAGGCCGTGAAGTGTTATTTTCATCAAGGCTACGAGCTATCAACCTGACTTAGCCTTGATGAACTTAGCCTTGAACACCCAGTCCTGAGAGTCTTTGCCAGCTCTTTCCACTGTGAAGTTATTTTCCTCCTTTCCATTCTGCAATCTTTGGGAGAGTCCTTCCTTCAGACCTTATTATCTTACTCTGAATTTCCACTATGTCTCCCTTACTAGGAGTCTCTAGAGTTTTCCTCATTTCAATCAGTCCTGTATGCACCAGGAGTGATCTTAAAACCTATCATTATCTCTCTTGCATCTGCTTCCAACTTGCTAGTGGTTCTGTCCCATTAATTCCAAATTCTATAGGGTCTGAATACTCCAGTGTGTCACTAGTTTCCTAACACTGTCTGCTCCTCCTAAGCCCACTTGCCTGCTCAACTCTGTCAAGCTGCTCTTACAAACCCTGTCTTATTTTGGTTTTCCCCAGAAGCAGACCTTGAGACAAGCATTTGAATGCAAGCAGTTTATTTGGGAAGGAGGGTAGGGAATGAGGCAGGAGATGTAGGAAGAGCAGCTGTGTTAATGAGTAAGTAACCATGACCTGCACCTGGGACCACTATTACCAGGGACCTTTTGGGAACCTACGTAGAACATACTCTACATTTGTCTCTGTACAAATGGTACAGAAGATGGGGTTATTTTTCCTTCAATTCCTATCTGCCATCAAGTGGAAACACTCATGGGGACACTAAGTCCTGCAATACCCAGTCTACCTTTTTACTCTAGTAGTCAGAGAAAACCTTCTGCAGAGGGTTGCAGGAGTTTGCAATCAAAATCAGCTTTTATGTTCAGGACAGACGAATGCTGAGTCACGGTGGGTCACTGAAAGCATCTGTTAATAACCTTCTTCACTTGTTTCCCTTAATAGTCAAAATCAGAGAATGCTGGATAAAGAACAGATCATAGTTAAGATCATTTAAGGTCTCACATTAAAAGAAACAAGTTCATATCAAAAGATATCTTCCAGGGATTTCTCCTGGATTAAGTAATAATAGCAATACAATAAGAATGACAATAACAACAGTAATAATAGTAATATTGGAGTAGTGATAACACTAACACTAGTGATAATATATTTATAATAAAATTTTCATATACATTATGTCATTTAAAAATAATTTGAGTTTTACAAGACTTCATGATGTATTCAGAGCCTATGATTTTTCAAATGAGAACATCAAAACTCTAAGTTACCTAATGAGCACCAGAGATAGAAACAGTCACCAGTTCTCCTGAGTCTAAAACTGGTTGTAGAGTTAACAAATTATTAGATTTTTCAACCCATTTGGGGCCAGCATCTGGAGAAGTTGGTTTGTAGCTCAAATATTCTTTATCCCATTCTTGGCAATAGAGCCAAACCAAGAATAGAACTGCCAATTGTAAGATAAATCCAATATCTTTATTTCTAGATGGTTTTGAAAATCACTGCAAAATGAGAAAATGGAATGTTCCACATTCCAAAACAGCCAGATAAATTTCTTCTTATTGATTTGTTTTCTTACGTTTTCAAAATTAGCCCCAATGCTAGATTTCAATCTAGAAATTGGCAGAATTGTGAATGTAACTGTGTGAATATTAAGATTAATACAATGAAAATGAGACTCATGGATATTCTAGAGATTCTACCTTAAGCATCTGACATTAAATTATTAAAATGAAACAGAATATTAAAAGACACAGATTGCATTTTATCACAATGTGGTGGTTGATAGGCCACATCTATCTAAAGATTTTTATCAGAAAGTGTGAAAAATGTCGCCAAGCATAGGTGGAGAGGCCCCACTGGACTGTAATAGAAGGGATTTTGGTTGGGGTGGGGGAGTGAAATGCTGAGTGGTTCCTCTGTGCATTAATTAAGGTTAGTTTTCATACTTAAAATTCTCAGTTCTTTGTAATGTTTCTGCTAAAATTCTGTTTTCTCTTTCTGTTAAGTTCCTATATGCTTTTCAAAAGATTTTTCTTCCTGTGATTTCTATTAAGAATCCCTAGTATTCTAGTGATTATTTTAAACTGTATTTTTTTTCATTATTCCTCATGCCCATTTCTTCATTTCTATTCAATCTATGTTAATCCAACAGGGGACTGTTAGCATGGTTATATCTTATCACTTACTGTCTGGGAAGTTTATATCACCTAGCCAAACATATGCATAAAAAATTACTTCCTAAGTGCGAAGTACTATTTCAACTTTAACAAAGAGCAGGGTCATCTGGAGAGCTGGTTAAAACACATCTGATAAGACATCACCTCTAGAATCTCTAATTTCATAGGATTGGGAAGTGGTCCAGGAATTTTCTTATCTAACAAAAACTCCCAGTTGTTAACTGATGCAGCTGGACTGGGACCATACTTTGAGTAACGTTTGTGCTCAACAAGGATTAAATTAGGACTTCTGGAAGAGGACACCTCTATAGCACTAAATAAACTTTCAGGAATAACTGACAATAAGGCAGATTGAGTGTTTGAAATAAGAGAGGAACTCCCAAGTCTGCCCAGCAGCTCCATTCCCTTATACACAATAACACATCACAACAATGCTCATCACAGTCAATTACTTATGGGGAAAGGCTCATTATTGGCGTATGCCTTGGAATTCTGTCCATACAATCTGTATTTAGTGATTTAGAAACTTAATATAAATATTCCCCTGGACTAATATTCTCAGAACCAGGAGACAGTCATGGATGACTCCCCAAACTTTGAATTAAAAGTTCTGAATTCAAAGTCTGTTTCTGTGTTTTCTCCTTTTTTTGTAGGGGGAGGGGGACAGGTGACTCTAGCAAGTCACCTAAATTTTTTTGCCACAGTGTCTTCCCTGGTCAAGGGGTGTAACTCAAGCAGTCCTGATTAGTGCCCTGGGTTACAGGGATGATCTAATAAAAGTGAGCTCGCCTCTATCTGTGTAAGGGGTTAACTGGGAGCAGCCTGCTCCTGAAGTGGATGGGGGAGCAGCCATCTGAACACAGGCTCGGCTCCATCCGCCCCCTGCCTAGTGGGTTGCCATATGGTGCCTCACCTTGTTCCCTTTCAAGATGAACTCTCATTCCCTGGAAAAAATTTCTCAGCCTTAAAGTTACAACTTCAAAAATGCAGTGGGGACCACATTTAAAAGCTCTGGCAAATTTTTGGTTGATTTAATTTTTTAAACTGCACTTTTAAAACAAACCCAAATATAGAGATGAAAGCCAAGAATTAAAATATACATACAAAATAAAAAACATTAATATTTTCAAGTACGACGAATTGAATAATCATCATAAGGAAACAATAAAACGTTAAGTGACTCGGACCAGATGATCACTGCTAGTCTCCAAGATGCTGGAACATGTGGTCTGTGCAGAGGCTCAGGATCAAGTCATCCCAGTGCTGGCTTCCACTTTTCACAGCGCAGTCACCCCCTTAATCCCTCTGTGACAAGTGCCCCACCAGTTAATTAAACAAGCTTTAACCCTAATTGGTAGAGGGGGAGAGGGGAGGGGACTGAAGGACTTCTGTTCAACTGACTCAGGGGGCTAAAGTCTATAACCCGAACACGCCACATATGTCATCTTCCTGCTCACAGTTATTTCATTTTCAGTGCAATCGTCAACCATTTTATCATGTCTTGCCCCTGATGTGGTGTTTCCTACCACACAAAGGATCGCAGGTCTAAAGTATCTGTAGCATGGCAGACAGGGGGCTGGGACGCACAGGTATGGAGTAGCCGTTGCGCTTCCTTGCCTACACCCCTTGTCTGCCTGAGCAGGCCAGGTCTCTCTCCTCCCAGCCCCTGTCCCTCTATTCCAACTATCCTTCAGTAGATTCACTAATGGAGGCAGACTTTCTTTCTTTTTTTTTCTTTCTTTCTTTTTTTTTTTTTTGGTGTGTGTGTAGACTCGGGTGCAGACCACTGATGTCGGGGAGTGAGAGAATTCATCAGAGACAGAGTGGGGAGAAGAACAGGCTGATCTACTGAAATTCACGGCTGAGGGGAGCAGCAGGTGAGACAGAGAGGTCTGCTGCCTCATGTGGGTTAGCTCCCTGGCGAGGATCGAACTCTGTCGTGGATAGATCTTTGATAGTGCCGAGACTTAACCCTTAGGCCACTAGGGAGGCTCACAGAGGCACTTTCTCACATTGACCTCAAAGAGCTTATCAAGAGGAGAAAGGGTGTGTGTGAAGTTTCTTAGAAGGAGTGGAATTGAAGCATGAGGTTTCTGTGGTGGTGTCTCCTGTCACCTTCTGTGTCACACTGAAGGAGAATGAGCCTCATGGACCTTGAGGGTCAACTCTCAGCAGCTGAAAGGACATCCATGGACTGACTTGAAGGTAGGAGAATCTGAGGAGATCATTTTGTCAATCCACACCCCCCCCCCACTGCCAAACAAAACAAAACAAAAAGTTGGTAGATGGTACACTTGAAAGAAGAATGTTTTTGTCACATAATCATCTAGGTAAGAGTTCCTTAGAAGAACATTCAAAATACTGTTATAAAGTGAATTCTTTAAAATTTTTAAAAAGGATTTATTTATGCATACAAGCTGAGTTACAGGCCAGAGGCGTGGGATGGCGAGAGGGTTCACCAGAGACAGAGTGGGGAGCAGAATAGGCAGATGGATGGAAACGCATTGCTGAGGGGAGCAGTGGGCGAGGCAGCAGAGGTCTGTCACACCATGTGGGAATCTCCCTGGGCGGGTGTTGAACTCGCGTCGCTGCTGCCGACAGCTCCATAGCGCAGTGCATAACTGCTGTGCCAGCAGGGAGGCCCAATTCTTTAAATTGTTGTTCACTATTTTCTTATTCTGATAGGTGAATATTGTCAGTGGAAGCAACCCAGTATCCCCTGGTTTGTACTTTTTTAAAAGGGAAAAGATTGCTTATATCTGGGCTATGCAGAAGCCAGCCCCAAGGCAAAGTTTTGGGTAGAAACTGCATATTTATTTGGAAGGAGTGAGGCGAAGAGGCGGGCAGGGAAGGCAGGCCATGCAGGGTGTGTGATTGGGTTGTCAACTTTGTGGGTAATTGGAGTTTATTCCTTGGGAGTGGTGACCCCAGGAAATGGTTGTAAAACACATGCCGTAGTGTTATCCACTGAAGAATGACAGGACTGGGGTATCTATGCAATATCCAAAGCATCACTGATGGTAAGAGTTGTTAATACATGAAAACTTCTAGACTTCAGTGTGGCAGTGATTTTAAAAACAAGTCCTTAGGCCCACTGAGGAAGATGAAGGCTGGTGAAAATGAACTGAAGCATGCAGAAATGGGAAGCTTGGAGAATGGGGAAGAGGGTCACTGCCTGCAGAAGTAAACCCTCTGCATTCCTCCTTTGCACTTAGGAAGGAAGGAAGGATAGTAGCATGGCTATTCATTCCCATCCAGTAATAAATAAAATTCCTGCCCTCTCAATTAAATATAACAAGGAGTCCCTTCCTGCCCTTAACACTCGTGTTATTAATGAGTACTTGTATCTCTCCCGCCTGACCCCAACCCAGATTTGCTTCGTGGCCAGTCGCACACTGGTGTGCTTTGCAGCCCCACACTCTACGCTGAGAGCATTATTCTGTATCCAAAGAAAACCTGCTGAACTGAATTGACAAGTGGGAGATGGTGTCTGTGTAAGTGAAGGATGCCATTTTCTTAGGAAAGCACGTGGGGAGGGTGCTCGAACATGTGTGGTCAATGCCTGTCACTGTCACAGTATGTATAGCAGAAAAGATGATGAAACCATCAGCCCGACACCTTTCTTCACACACACACACACACATACATTTACATATACATATGTATTCACATAATTGTTCACTTTTGTACAATGATTTGATTTTTACTCTCAAATGTAGTGCCCATAAAATTCCCACCACCAAGTCATCCATGAACTTTTGTGCTCTTCCCTCCCATTTTGATCCCTTTCCTTCCCCCTCACCTGCTAAATGTCTCTGATTTACAGTTGCCTGCTAGTTTTGTTTTTCTTTTCCCTGATCCCTTATTTGGTTCCCCTATATTCCTCCTATAAATGAAACCACTGCTATTTTTCTTTTTCCTTCTGACTAGTTTCATTGAGCATAATCCCTTCTAGCTCCATCCATGTTGCTGAAAAATGGCATAAGTTTATCTTTTTTGATGACTGAATGGTATTCCATTGTGTATATATACCACATCTACTTGATTTAGTCATGTATTTTTGGACATTTGGATTATTTCCATATCTTACCTATTGTAAATAGTGCTGCAATAAATACAGGCATGCAGGTTTCCTTTAAAATGAATGTTTTTGTGTCCAACACCTTTCTTTTAAAGGTGAGGGGAATGAACGTGAAAGAGCTAATATGACTTGTTTAGAGGTTCATAATTAGTTTGGTGCTGGAGTTTAGTTTAAAAACTAGTCTATCCTCTCCAAACCCATTTTGATAAGCCATAAGAAATTTTTCCTTATTCACAGCTGTGAGGAGATAAAACTATCTTTGACCAGGAGAATGGGAAAATTATCCTGAGAGTAAGCTGTGGGGTGGTGGGAGAGGAAAATTCCCCATGGCTGGACTTCCTGGGGCTAGTGACACACCAAGTGACATTGCCAGAAGGTGGGGATGGCTGTAAATCAGTAATTCACTCATAGTCAGTTTTTATGGCAATTGATTTGTATGAACACTGCAAAGCATTCACACACACACACACACACACACACACACACACACACAATTAATGGGTACTCATAGCACTATCGATGTATCCATGGATTGTATTGAGTGAAAAAAGTCAGACACAAATGAGAATGTGTTGTATAAACACCTTTGTCAAAATTTCAAGAACCCATGAAGGAATCTATGACAATAGACAGCAGAATGGTGGTTGTTTCTGGTTAGATGTTGGTGCTGACTGAGTGGAAGCTTAACTGGGTCATGTGACGCTTGATATTTGGAACTGGGTGGAAGTGCACAGGGGTTTCTATGGGCAAAAGTCATTGAGCTGTATATCTAAGACTGGGTACTTTATGCTCTTGACTAAGATTATATCTCAGTTAAGAACATGAAGAAAAAAATTAAAGCAATGCATATAACACAACAGACCATAACAATTCAAAGGAAACTGGAATAAAAGGAATAATTTACCTTATTCATCTATAAAATCCTCCAACAAATGTGTGTGGAAGGTACTGGTACCAATCCACGATTTCCTTGGTAATTGGGTCTCCCGTGCAAGGGTCTAGCTGCAAGAGTGTGTACATTTCTGTCCCAGCTGCAGGCCGGGCTGGAAGTGCCAGGAGCTGTGCCCTGTAGGAGCAGCCGTGGAATAAAAATGAAGGGTTGGAGGATGAGTACCCAACTCCCCAAGTCCCCAGGGGAATGAGTCTGAGGTATGAGGGTGCTAGAGGACCAAGCTCTCATTTCCTACAGTTATACGTTAGCAAGTCATCTCCTGTATAGGCTGCTTCCCTCCCCTGTCTGCCTACACCTCCCCCTCGCTCCTGGGATCACCTCCTAAACAAACTTCCTTATCCCAGGGTCTACTTTTGGGGGAACCAAAAAAGTGTGAAGCCCGAGCCTATAAAGATGGCCATACCACCAAACTCTTTCTCAAACAATGTACAGCATGTGAAGGTGAACATACAAATTGACAAACATTACGAGTGAAGTGGGACAAGTGCAGAAGTGAGGACTACAGCCTAGAGGGGAGCACAGAGCCTGCAGGGAACCTATCCAGTCTAAGAAGTGGTCCTGGACAGTGCTGGGAGGATCACAGCTCGTTTTCCCTCCTCTTCAAACATCCATCCCTCTGCATTTCCCTCCTTCTTAGAGGCAACCAGAAATGAAAAAAGACATTCATTTCTTTAAGACATTTCCTTATGTTCCCATTAATATCAGAAAGTATATTGAATTTACCACCCATGTTGGTCTGTTGTGCTGCCTCACTTTATATCACAGAACTAAAATTTAGCCTTTGGAATTGGCTCCGGATGTATGGAAGCCATTTTTCAAATATATTTTCAATATTTCTTCCCATCTGTGTAACATATAGCTCCTATGAAAACCCAGCACATATTTCTTAGACCACGAGGGGTGATGCCTTCCAGGGAGCTCAACTACCTACCCATCCACAGCTGGTGGAAATGTGCACCAAGAGCCATCATCTGGAAACAGGCAACTGACTCCTGTTGTTGGCGCTGTCATCCCTATTCCAACAGCCTTTCTGGGTGAAAAATTCTTCAAAGCATACATATTCAAGGCCAGGGTATTTCTTTTGTTTCCTATGCTTCTCACCAAAGTGGACGGGTCATGGAGCTCTCTAATTTAGGATCCAGTAGAGCACCAGAGGGAATGCAGGCTGTGGTTTGGACATCCTTCCCTGATAGTCTGGGTGTCATTTCAACAGGGATTTATGCATTTAAAAGACAATATGCCATGCAATTCCCAGCTGACATGCCCTACATAGGATGATCATATGGAGACGGAGAACCTGGCTGTTTAAAGTGTCCTTTACCTTCCCCTGGGTGCAATCAGGCAACTTCGTACAAATGCTACCTTTCACTTTATATTACAAGCTTAGGAAACCATAACAAAATGGCAGAATGTCTACTTTTGTTTTTATAGTGTTTTGGTCAAGGCACGTGTACTTCTTCCTAAAGACCAAAGGATTCTATTAAATAAGAAGTGAATGTTCATGGTGAAATATATAACTCTGTATAGAGAGGTAAAGTCAATTAATATTTTACGTTACCTATAACAGGAGCTCTCTTATTTGTTTAGAAAATGATGTGGGAGAGAGAAACAAAGATGAGTTAAATTTTTTTTAGCCATTTATCTTTTGATAAAAATTAAGGCCTTGTTTTAGTTTTCTATTATAGTTGCATTACATTACTGTCAACAGAGACTCAGGACAGCATCCTTTCACTTACTCATTAGCTCACAATTTTGTAGGTCAGACATGGTGGGCTGTGGCAGTGTTCTTTGCTTAGGGCTTCACAAAGCTGAAGCCAAGGTCATGGCCAGGCTGTCTCCTCCCTGGAGGCTCTGGGAAGAATCTGCTTCCAGGCTCATTCAGGCATTCGCCGAGTTCAATTCCTTGTAGTTGTAGGACTGTGGTCTCCAGTTTCTTTCTCACTGTTAGTTACAGCCCTTAGATGTGATTCTCATTCCTTGTGATATCTTCAAGCTAGCAACTGAGAATCTTCTCCATGTTATAGCCCTGTCACACTTCAGGAATGTTTTTCCTGTGAGAGTCCAATTCCTTTTAAATCCTTGCCAAATTAGGTCTGGCACATTGAGGATAATCTTCCTGTTTTAGGATAATTGATTAGGGACCTTAATTATATTTGCTAAATCCCTTCACAGTAGCTCCCAGGTTAGTGATTGATAGAATAACTGGGAGAAACTCTAAATGCATCACGGAATTTAATCTTGAGGTCCATCTTTGCTTATTCCAGGCCTATTTGGTACATAAGGATTCACCTCCTTAACAGAAATTCAACAACCAGGGCATAAGATGTAGCACCTTCTTTATCGCTTACGAACAAGATTCCATAGGCAATGTGAAACAATGAAAGGGTCTTTTTTTTTTTTTTTTAAGATGAAATGGTAGAACAGTGGTCCTTGTGGCTCATAACCAGTCACATCCAACTCCAGTTGATGGCTTTCATGTGCCAACATATGCTTAGTACCACCAGATCTAGTTTTTTTTTTTATAATATATATATTTTATTGTTATTTATGTCTTTTACATTTTGTATTCCCCTTGGGTAGCCCACCACCAATTCACCCGTGATCCATCTCCATGGTCCCTTGTGTTCTTTTCTATTCCATTTTGTGCCCTTTTCCTTCCCTCCCTCCACCTCCCTCCTTCCCCCCCACCCCCCACTGATTGTCTCTCTCCCACCCGGCCTCCCTATAGTCCTGTTATAAGTGAAACCATTCGATATTTTTCTCTTTCTTTCTGGCTTATTTCACTGAATATGATCCCCTCTAATTCCATCCATGTCACTGCAAATTGCATGTGTTTATCTATGCTGAATAGTATTCCATTGTGTATATGTACCACATCTTCTTGATCCAATCATCTATTTTTGGACATCTGGGTTGCTTCCATACCTTTGCTATTGTGAACAGTGCCGCAATGAACATATGGGTGCATGTATCCTTTCGGATTTGCTCAACATCACTTATAATCAAGGAAATGCAAATCAAAACCACTATGAGATACCACCTCACACCTGTGAGGATGGCACACATTAAAAATACAGATCTAGTTTTAAAGAGAAATCAGAATCTTCTTGAGCTTTAAAAGTTGTCAATGAATACAAAGTTTTCAAAATACTGGGTGAACCAAGTAAAACACCTTTTGATTCCTGAAGGAACCCATGTGCAAACAATTTCCCTTTTTCTGTAGTCCCAGGACATTTATCCATTCGATTTATTAGAAAATAGTTATTAAAAAACTATTCTGTGTACCCTGGTTGTCTGCACTGGAAATACTTGGGACGCTTCACTAAGAAAGTCATATTGAAGTATGGAGCTGAAGGAATGGAGTGTGCAAACAAGTATCTCTCTAGGTAGTAACTGTTCCAGGAAGAATAAACAGCAAATGCAAAGGCCCTGAGGCAGCCAGCATGCTCAGAGTGGCCTGGAGGCCCCTGTGGTTAGAAAGGTGTCAGCAGGATGACAGCAGAGAGGTCTGTAGGGGCAGATCATGTTGGGCCTTGTAAGGTCATTGTGTTAGTCAGTGCTCTTCAGAGAAGCAGAACCAGATAAAGCAGACAGACAGACAGACAGAAATATGTCTGTATGTCTTGCAAGAAGTTCCACAAACTACCACCTATAAACTAGAGGTCCAGAAAAGCTGGTGACGTGTTTCCAGTCTCAGTCCAAAAACGCAAGAACCAGAGGAGACAATGATTTAAGTCCTACTCTTAGTGTAAGAGAAGACCAATGTGGCCGATTAACAATCAGAGAATAAGTGAATTCTCCCTTCCTTGGGGCTTTTCAGGCCCTCAAAAGATTGGATGAGGCCCACCTTTACTCAGTCTACCAATTCAAATGCCAATCTCATCCTGAAACACTTAGCAGATATGCCCAAACATAATGTTTAGCTAAATATCAGGAAACACATTGATTCAGTCAATATATAATAACCACATATAATTAACCATCACAGTAAAGATCTGAGATCATTTTGGAGTGAAATGAGAAGCCATTGGGAATTTTTAGTTAGAGGAATGATGTGAACTTATTTATATTTTCAAAAGTCTCCTGTAGCTTCTCTGTTGACGAAAGATTTGGGAAGATTTAGGGTGAAAACAGGGAAATTGCTTAGGAATCTGTAGCAATGATCCAGGCAAGAGATATGGGAGCTTAAATTAAGGTGGTTGGAGAGTAGGAGTGTAAAAAGTTGTCAGAATGCTTACTGTGTGAGTCAAGCAACTCCAGGATTTTCTGATAGGTAGAATGTGGTGTGAGAGAGAAAAAGTAGAGGCACAAACACTTGAGTAGAAGAAACTAAGATGGATAAAAATGTCAACAAAAAGTTAGTATGCAACTTAAAAATAAATAATTAATAACATTAATAATACAAATAAGTAAAAAGGTTGACAGGCAATTTTAGTTCCTTATCCCATGTAATTTTCATTAGAATTTAAAATGAAGTCTACAGTTGTCCCAATTTCCATAGCTTAGTATTCTCTTTTTTAAGTTTTATTATACATACATATTTTACATCATTCTTCCTTTTTGGATAATGTATGCTTTCTTCTCTCAGGTATATCTTGCATAATTCCCACCACCAATTCACTCATGCACCATCACCAATAGTCCCTTGCGCTCTTCCCTCCCCTGTTTTGATCCCTCTCCATTCCCCTCCCCTAAAGAGTGCCTCTGATTTATAGTTGTCAGTTAATTTTGTTTTTTAATTTATTATAATTATTTCCTCATCCCTTATTTGGTTCCCCTACATTTATCCTATAAGTGATACCATCTGATGTTTTTCTTTTTCTTTCTGGCTTTTTTTCACTGAGCATAATCCCTTCCAGCTCCGTCCATATGCTGCAAATGGCATGAGTTTATCTTTTTTGATTGCTGAGTAATCTTCCACTCTTAACCAAAACAGCATACGATTTTCTGAAACTTAGAATTTGAGAAGCTCCTGCCTCATCTTCCAAATCATAGCCTAAAACCAATAATTTGGCTTTACCTTATACCCAGCTGTGCTGGCAGGATCCCTACTCTATGAGACATAGTGCCTATATAATAGTACTCTTTTCTATCCCTTCCAGTTCCACAATGACATGGGTTTGTCTTTTTTGGTTGCTGTATATAAATACACACAGACACACACACCCTCCCATTCCACATCTTCTTGGCCCATTCATGTGTTCAGGTGCACTAAGGTTGTTTCCATAATATAACTATAGTAATAGTACTGTAATAAATATGGAATGCAAGTGTCCTTTCGAATTACAAACCTTCCACTTTATTTTATGTTGACTTGTTATGAGTCATTCCTCATATGGCACCTAGCTTTTGCTTCTTCCAGACAAGGAGTGGGGTCTTATTATTATTACTGCCCTACCAACTTGTTGGCCTGGGACAGGAGTGGGAGTGCTGGCTGATTTAACTTGCCCCAGACATGAACTTCAATAGTGCTACTGATATCTGATGGAAATGTTCACTAGGTTTTTAAAGTGAAGGCCAGGGTAAAATGGATACATCCTACTCCTGAGAAATGTAAAATTTTATATTTTACATTTTACATTTCTCAGGTGTATGATGCCATCTTTATGTGATACAACTCAATTTTTACAAGTAGCTAATTTTGGTAACTTTTTATTGTGATATGAAATTAAATTTTTATAACTGTTTGATATCTTGTTCTAATGTTGGAACAGATGGCCCCCAGCCCCGTCTGAGTCTGTCTCACTATCAAGCTATGGATTCTATCTCTGTTTCCAGAATTTGCCTCTCCTAGGCTGCCTCATCATTTTGTAGTTATCTGCTGTGACTGAAATGAAGATTTACCAGGATTTAAGAATATCTCCATTTCTGCTCCTTAAGAACCTGAAGTAATGAATTTATCAAAGTTCTTTAACTTGGAAAAGACAAGCCTAAAATGAGGTAGGATCTGGGCATTGCGTTGGTTAGCAATGGACAGGATGAGAATTCGATATTGTCATTATCATCATAATCACTGTTATTACTAATGGTGAATCATTCAAAAAAAACTGCCTTAAACATTTTTTTTTTTAAGATTTACTTATTTATGCATACAAGCTGAGGTACAGTTCAGGGGTGTAGGGAGGCGAGAGGGTTCACCAGAGCAGAGTGGGGAGCAGCACAGGCAGATCAATGGAAATACACTGCTGAGGGGAGCAGCGGGGGGGTCAGGAGAGGTCTGCGACGCCATGTGGGATTCTCCCAGGCCGGGTGTCTAACTCGTGTGCTGCTGCCCACAGCTCCACAGTGCAGCGCTTAACCGCTGCGGCACCAGGGAGGCCCTGCCTCAAACATTTTGCTGAACAACCTACAGCACTAATTGAGTTTTATCAAAAATGGCATAGTTCATAACTTTTTTGTGTTTTTTTGTCTTTTTCAGTATATCTTTTCAAAAAATGTCTATTTTTCTATAAGAGGATGACTCTGGTAGAGCCTGAGATCTAACCAAACTTGGGAGTAATTACTTGCAAGCTGAATATAAGATACATTTAAACTTGCATAGTCATTTAAAATGAATAGTGGGACTACAAGCATTTTTCTTATGTACTACTCCATATCGAGGTTGACCTGAAGTGAAATTATGTCTGCTTATTTAATCAAGGGTGAAATTTTGGTTTTATACTTCAGGAAAAAATTTCTACAACTGGGGTCAGCTTACATATCTGCCTTATCAGAAAATGCTTCAAATAGAAATAATCATCATGGACAAGAATTATAAACTATTAATTAAAATGTTCTATTACTAAATTAAAGGGATATATGTACTCCCATGTTCATTGCAGCACTATTCACAATAGCTAAACTATGGAAACAACTCAAGTGCCAAGGACAGATGAGTGGATTAAGAAGATGTGGTCAATATACACAATAGAATACTACTCAGGTATCAGAAAAAAGATGAAACCTCGCCATTTGAACAACAAGGATGGAACTGGAAGTGCTAAGTGGAAGTCAGAAGAAAGACAAATGCCAGATGAATTCATTCTTATGTGGAATATAGAGAAACAAAGCAAAGGGTCAGCCAGAACCAGATCAATAGCAAGCCCTAGAAGTCTGAGGACAGAATTGAGGGGAAGAAGAGGGTGGAAAGTCAAGGGGGAGGGGGCTCAGTGGGCAGTGGCGGAGGTCTGTGAGTGCTCTGATGTTGCGGGTGGTGTGGTGACATACATCTCCAGAGGTGTGAACCTGTGGACCTATGCACCATATGCAGTGCTCTAAATCAATGTAGTTAAAAAAATACCAAAAATGCTTTATTGATATATTCATAATAAATAAAATAATAATGATGTGAATCTTAAAATAATGCATTCAGATATTGACTCTGATGATAGGCCAGTATGAAAATTGATATGTCTAAGAGAATCAGGATAAAGAATTATTAAATTTTATTAAGGAAGCATTAGGATTAAGTACAGTTGACCACCGGCAACAAGGTTTTGAATGAGGGTCCATTTATACCTGGATTTTTACGCAATAAATAAGGTACAGTATTATAAATCTCTCTTTTCTTCCTTATGATTTTCTTAACACTGCCTTTACTGTAGCTTAATTATTATGAGATTACAGTATTTTTACAGTTATATTACATATAACATAAATGATATGTGTTAATCAGATTTCTCATCTACAGCAGGCTGCTAATTGTTACACTATGAAAGGGTCAAAAGTTATACTCAGATTGTCTACTGAGAGGGAGGTTGACACCCCTACCCTCTAAGTTAGTCAAAGGTCAACTGTACAATATTCAAAAACAGTACTGATAGACAGTAGAGTATATATTGTGTCATTCTATTTATTTGAAATTTAAGAGCAGGTGAAATCATTTAGTTGGATCTAAGTCAGAATGCTGTTTACATTTGGGGGAATGTTGACATCTTCTAGGAGTCTGGAAGCAGTCCAGTTGTTTATATGAGTGGCAGTTATAGGGATGGGGACATTTATAAAAGTTCATTAAACTGTATGCTTCATATGTGGACACTCATCTGCATGCATCTTCTCTCTCCAAAGATAAAAATAAACACACATACACTTCACATACAGCGATTGATGTGTGCATATCTCAGAGATATGTCAGTTTCCTATTACCATTGACCCACAGTGGATTTTCAGCAGGCTTTTTGACTTTCTTCAAGACTGAATTCTTTTCGTATACTCCACAGGGTACTTCCACAAAGCTTTTCATCATGTCATCTTTTCAGAAAAATGTCAGTTGAAAGGTAGAATGAAATCTATTTCATCACCATTTATCTGCACAGTTTCATTTATTTAGCCCACATGTCTTTTCCTTATTTCCAGGTAGATAAGTAGCAGATACATCATTTATTCAGTTCTGTGTTGCATTCCTTGAAGAAGCCCAAATTTGCATTATACTAATTTTGTTTCTTTTGAGTTCCTACAAGGATTATATGGATTTACTATAAAAGTTATAAGTATATGCCATTAAAATATTGTTAAATTTAGCATTGTTAAAGAGATTGGATAATACTTGATATATACATTTATGATTCTGTCTCTTTTTTACTCTCCACCTTTCAAATGCAGAGCTTCTGTTTCAGGAACTCAAGTGGGGATGGGGGCAGGGCAGACAGCAGATTGCAATTACGAGTTTCCTGGCTTTTGTTTTCAGAAAGCCTCAGGTAACTGAAGAGGGTAGAGTTGGTTGGAAAAGAGTTTTCTGTCTGACCAAAACAAGATTTTGTGTCAAGGGCTCGGGAGAAGGAGGAGATCTGTGAGTTTTTTAAGAAGGTGGTTCTAGTCTCTGCTTAGGAGGTCTTTGGAGGAAAGCAGAGTAATTTGCCAACAGGAACAGAGACCCAGGCACTAAATTCTATTGTTCCAAGAGTGGACTAAACATCCATGCAGGTTCACAAACTGTGAGCTTGGGGACAATGGTGCCTCAGCCATAATCCATGTGGGAAGATGACCTGACAAAATTTCCTCTTGGTCTTACCTCTTCCCAGAGACTTGGTATTGACCTGGGCCTGGGGATTGATGGAGGAAATCATAAGAACATTTGGGATTAAGTGTACAGTTAGTCAGGTGGGACAGGAGGCTTAGAGTCAGAAATTAGGTGGCTTGAAAAGAATTAAAGGGAGATAGTCTAGCATGTGTGGTTGAGATTCATACCTGCCATCTGTGACTACAATCCCCCTTTCAAAACACTCATCAGGGTAATTTGAAGTGATTTTTTTTCCAGTAGCCACATGCTTTTGGACCCCAAGGGAGATATCTTTTAATGAAATTGTGCTCTTTGAGGATGGGCAATTACCATAGTAGATCATTGAGTAGAGGGTTTCCGAGTCAGATGTGAGGTACCTGTAGTTTGAAGGCTAAAGGGGTAGACAGGTTGGGGCTTGAAACTGGCAAAGAATGGCAAGGCAGTCTGGGCCTGAACAAGCCAACTAGCAGCCACGGTCAACCAGACAAATCGAAAATGCAGAATTCTGAGTTCCCAGGTGACACAGATCAGCAGTCAGAAGATCAGGCAGTTTGACTGAAATTTTGTGAAGGGATGATGCAGAAAGAAGCCCTAGATATCAGAAAACAAAAGAAGTTGATGTAGGTGATTCTTTTCTACTTTTGGAACTGGGCTGAGTCCAAAGTCCAGTAAAGGTGGTGCCCCCTGGAGGGGATTTGTTGATGAGAATGAATAGCCCCAGGGAAAAATGCTAAGTTTGCAGTTTGGGGTGGAGAGTCTGATAAAAAATAAAAGGGACTAAAGGAGAAGGAGATTGAGTAGCCATGATGTAGGAAAAGAATCAGTCTCCATGATGTAGGAATGGAAGAGGCAGTCGCCATGATGCAGGAATAGAGGAAGCAGTTGCCATGATGTAGGAAAAGAAGAAACATTTTTGAATCTTCAGTGACTTTGGGGCCAGCGACTTTGGAGGCTTTGCAAGTATCTGAATGATGGAAACTGTTACCAGTTTTGTCTTTACTGCAGTCGAAGGAAGAAGGCAGAGGAGCGAAGCGGGCACCTTCCTAAAATGTGTGAGTGCAGTCTGTTGCGACGTCTGGCTGCTGTAGTAGCTGTTTGCAGTGTTGTTGGCCTGGTGCTGTGCTGGGGCACTGTGGCAATTTTGGGAGCATCTCCAGTTGTATTCTGTGTCATCCTTGTGAGTTGGAACCTGGCCTACACTCTGGATGTTGCGCGAGTCTGCAGAAGAAGGAAGATGCCATTTTGGAAATGTGGCCTATTGTTTGGAAGAGGAGCTCCACATCAGCAGTGATGGGAAGATGCCACCTTTGTTACTTTTCTGGGACTTAAAGGACTGGACATTGCTTTAAGTAAGTTAAATGGCCATATGTTAACTTTAGTAATTCTTTGTTTTCTCCTGTTTATTAAATAAATCTCATTGTTATTGTTCCCTAAGCCTGAGTAGTCTTACAATTGTGCATGTGTGGGTGCAGAACCAAGATAGTGACTGGTAAACAATTTGCGCACTGCCTTCATCCAATTTTTAAGCCCCATTTGCCCGGTATCACTTTCAGTTTGGGGTTGGAGTTGGTGACTGGGGCTAAGAAAGGGGAGCTCCAGGCTGCAGGTGTATTCTGGAAAGGGACTGCATCTGGTTGGAAAATAAGAGGCAAGCATCTGGGCTCACTTCCCAGTTTGAACCCAGCAGGAGAGCTGGGATTAAGGCATGGCTGCTAGAAGGAATGTAGGAACCTACTTCTCAACCTCAAGCCAAGGGGTGGGGGGAAAGGGCTGAATTAGAGCTCAGAACAGAGTCTTCTAGATCTTGCCTTCAGTCATGGACAGTTAAAGTAGCAAGTGTAAGGCACCTGCTGGATTAGGAAGTGTAGGGGTGAGAAACAACCTGATTGGGATGTCAGCTTGGAACCTGTGTGACCATGTGTGTACGTACACAGACTTGCATGCGTGTTTGTGTAAGTGAAGACTGTACTGGGAAGCCAGCCTGGAAAGATTTGACTTTATTTGTGTTCAGGGAATTTGGAATAAGTGTTCTATCTTGGCCAGGAGGTAGAAGAAATTTGCGACTTCCAAGGACTGGTTTAAAAGAGTTGCAGTTTTGGAGAAAAAGTGAGAGATAATTCTGAAAGTTTGGTCAAATCAAGCTATATATATATATAAAAAAATCAGGTTATCTGTAATTTCCCTGTCCACAGGGTAGTTTCCTCTCACTATAAATTGCCTTTTACCCTAAAGTGCTCATTCTATATTGCTGTGACCAGGCCATATAAGAAGTACATCAAAGAAAACCCTATGTTTGTGGTCCTGGAAAGGAAAATTATTCATAAATCTCTCTCTGTTCCAAAATTCAGAGATTCACACATTTTACAATCTATAAAATAATGACAATATCAATACTATGATTGCTGTACTCTGAAATCTCAGTGGGGAAGATATGCATGGTATTATAGAAGTTGGCCAAAAATGTGCACCAATGGATTAGAAAGTGAACAGAATCAAGTAAAAGGATGGTTTAAATAATAGCATATTGATAACAGATAATACAAACTTTTTTGATTAGGCTTCAGAAGAATATGAATAGACATGTATTGTTTGGAATGTGTATGCTTTGGTCTCTATAAAAATATCCGGTTGCAGAAATATTTCATGTGGTTTGAAGTAACAGGCAAAAAATTAAAAATTCATTGGTCTACGCTAATATATGTAATTGTATATTTTGGAGGTAAGTATAATGGTGTATGTTTGCTGCAATGGAACTGATTGGAAAATGATCTCGGAGAAAATTTATTGCTGGTCGTAAGATTTCTTTGGTTTAGAAAAATGCTGGGTTTAGTAAAATCTGTAGCACTAAATGAAAGTCTGCTTTAATAAAAATGTGGACCTGAGAACTGTGGTTTTTAGTAAGCAGGCATTTGATCCATTAGAATTGTATTGGTTTATTCTTCATGTTGGATTTTCCTGAAATCCAGGTATTGCCCCAATAATGAAAGATCCTCGGTAATTGTTTAAACAAATCGTACTAATTGGTTGTGACTCATTCCTTTGTAAGGTTCTCATGATGGGAAAAAACAACAGATAATTGTGCTTTTGTTGAAGATGACAGAGCAGTCGTTTTATTGTCAGAGAATCTACTCAGCCAGCGTCACAGAATTCAAAGATGGAAAATATCTGCCGAATTAGATCACGCAGCCGTTGGGGCTGGTTGCGCCCTCGTCTTCACTCTGGGCTCCTCTGGGGCTTTTTCTGGGTGAAGCTGGGTTGAACCCCTGAAGGGGACTCTGCCACTCTCCTTGGAACACGATCCCGTGGTCTAATTGAACTTATTGTTAGGAAATTGTTCATAAAATTAGGAAACTCAGAGTAAACAGAGGACTCAGACAGAACTCCTCCTCCAGAGGGTAGTGTACATATGGAATGAGTTACCAAGAAAAGTGATTGAGGCGAAGTGCACAAATGAATTCAAGAGACTCCGAGATTTATTTCTGGACTTGGAGAAGGAGGGGGAATGAAGAGGAGGCTCGCGGGGAGATAGGGTAAGATGCATTTTGAAAGGACAGGCATGTAAGTAATTTCACCTCATCTTCAAATTTCTTTTGAAGTTTGAGGGACATTCCCAATGAAAGGTTATTTTGCTACATCTTTTCTTGTACTGGGGGCTGACCGTTGGGCAGGGTCGAGTCCTAATTCTGAGAGACAGTTCTGATCCAATCACTCCCTCTGGGGTAAATTCACCAATAGAGTGAGCCCTGGAAACCCCAGGTACCCTATCTTGGATCTTAATAAAAAAAGAACCCCAGGCCCACCCCCTGACATCCCCATACCCTATGATGAAGCCACAGGTGTGCTGTGTGTTCTTCAGGACCTGTGATTAATAAATCTTGTTTTATCAAAGTTCCTTGATGCTTGTTGCTAAGATGTGTTTTGTAGTCATAGAAATAACCATGAGGATTAGCCTGGCTACTACAATGGGCTTCCCAGGGAAATTTCTGTGTGGGCTGCTACAAATATTATTCCCTGGGGAGTGTACCAGGCATCCCTAATAATAAAGTCCCCATCATGGGCTGAAATGATGCAAAGCAAGGAGGTTAAGTGCTGTGGATACCATTTTATCATTACTTTTGTGTTTATCATCTTCATTTGACCTTAAATAAAAAGTTTTCGGTGGAGGATTGAGCAGCCAATGCAGAACAGCTGCTGGTTCTTGGGGGACCTATAGCATGTGAGAAGTGGGTTGCCCAGAGAAGAAGAGGATCCTGGTCTCCATTTGTGAGAATAGAATCTTTTCATTTGTTGGAATCAGGACGTAGATAAAATTCATAAATTCCTGGTCACTTGAGATTTTCTGTCTGTTTTATAAAGCACAGCTCAACATAAATTAATCTGGGTACATGTTAGCGTTTACTTGTCAGTGTCCCTAGATCGTTTTATAGCCCAATCATTTCCCAACTGTACTGAAGTTGATCTCCACTTCCTTTACTCCCTTTCTAGAAGCTGCTGCAGTTTTTGAAAGGGCCAGAAGAATTTACCTGTCTGAAAGCAATGATCACACAGGAGTGAACTTTCTTGATGAAGAGAAGTTGTTCTTTGAATTTGAAGGTGTCACCAAATGTGCTTTTAGACATAATCCTTAGAGTTAAATGCTTAGCAAGTTGGTTGAAAAGAAAATTTCACTAGGATGAGTGAACCTGAGATATAGCTAGTGAGCTTGGTTTGTCTGTCCTCTACCATTTGCATCTTTATGAATTAAGATAAAATGCTTTCATTTTTAGTATTGTGACATTTTATTTTGTTATCCTTGTACCCCAAAGTGACTATGACACTACTGGGGAGGACTAAACAAACTAGGACAATGCTTTTATTTCGAGTCAGCTTGAAAAAGGCAACAGAATGGCCAAAAAATATGGACATTGAATGTGTTTACTTGATCCAATAGTCCAGGTTTGTTCAGATCCTGTATGTCAGGCCCTGAGATAGGCCATGGTTATAAAGCAGTGTTCTTCTTGTGCTTCTTTGATTTTAAAGAACAGAAAACTATTAAACACGATCATCTATCAATAGAGTTTATTAAAGGGACAGAGTGATTGCTCAAGGCAAAGGGAAGCACAGAGCCAGATGGGAACTGGTTCTAGGAACTGGGAAGTGATCAGGATCCCAAACAGCTACTCTTACTTGGTTTTTATGTCTCCACCTCAGTTCTCAGCTCCTCTTTGCTTGGAGTCACATGAGTCTCTTTCTCTCTGTGTCTGCTCTGACTCTTTGCTTCTCTCCATGACTTATCTTTGCCTGGTTAGGAGAGAACAAGGCTGGAATTGGCTGCCCGGGTCCTGGGTGACCTTTCCATGTAAGAGCTCACCCCTGTCTCTTAGAGTCCTGCTGTCTTTTAATTTTTGTTCTCAAGAGGAAATAACTAATTATTAATTGGTTGATCATCAATTCCTGAATTGCAAACTTCTTGAAACTCACTGTTTTCATTTTGGGGGAGGGGAGAGCAAAGTACATGAAGTAAACATGAACTCTCTGCACATATGCTCTCGTAGGGGCTGAAAGAGGCAGTTCTGAGAGAAGTTACAGATAGAGCAGGACTCCCCAATGTCTTCTAAAAGGTCCTGGTGCTGTCCTGGAATAGGCAATGGGATTTAAAAATATATATATTATTTTCTTTATTGAGGTGATGTTGACACTATATAATTTAAGGTATAGGTTCACACCTCTTCAAATGTATGTTGTCACACCATGCCCACCAGCAAAGTACCCATAATTTTCCACCATAGTCTCCCCTTTACTTCCCACCTTCTTCTGGAAACTCAATTATGCAGTTAGATTTCTAGGGTTTGTTTTGGTTTAGTTTTGTGTGTTCCTTTGTTTTCTGTATATTCTGCATATGAGTGAAATCCAGTATTTGTCTTTCTTCTTCTTAATCATTTAGCATAATCCCTCTAGTTCCATACATATTGTTGCAAATGGCAAATTTCTTTTGTAAAAAAAGATTTATTTATTTACTTATGCATGCAAAAGCTGGGATGTAGACCAGAGATGCGGGTACGGGTGTATGTGAGAGGATTTACCAGAGACAGAGTGGGGAGCAGAACAGGTAGATTGACTGAAATACACTGCTGAGGGGGAGCAGCAGGCGAGACAGGAGAGGTGGGAAGCTCCATGGCTGGGGTTCCAACTCTTGCTGGAATGGCTGTGATAGGATAGCTTCATAATGCTGAGACTTAACCCTTTGCACCACCAAGAAGGCCCCACAAATGACAAATTTCATCTTATAGCTGAGTAGTATTCCATTGTGAATATACACCATTCTTCTAATTCACTCTCTGTCACTGGGCACTTACTTAGGTTGTTTCCTTAGCTTGGCTATAGTAAATTGTGCTACAATGAGCATAGTCCTGCATATGTCCCTTTGAATTAGCATTTTTGGATTTTCTGGGTAAATACTTAGGAGTATTAATGATTGAGAAACTGTGATATTGACCTGTCTACAGCTTCACCAACAGTGGGCTCCTTTTGCTCTATATCCTCAGTAACACTTGGTGTTTCTGGTCTTTTTGATATGAACCATTTTCACAGAGGTTAGGTGGTACCCCATTGTGCTTTTGATTTTCGTTTCCTTGATGATAAGTGATTGTGGACACTTTTTCTTGTGCCAGTTTGCCATCTGTATGTCTTTTTTGGAGAACTGTCTATTCAGAACTTCTGCCAATTTTTAATTGGATTATTTGTTTTCTTTTGTTGAATTGTAGATCTTGAATATTAACCCTTTTGAGATATATAACATGCCAATATCTTCTCTTATTTGGTAGGGTGTCTCTTCATTTTAATGATAGCTTCTTTCACTATGCAGACTTTTTTTAGTTTAATATATTACCATTTGTTTGTTTTTATCTTTGTTTCCCTTGCTGTTGTAGAGTCCCCAAAGACATCAATTAAGTAAATGTTGTGAAGTGTTTTGCTTATGTTTTCTTCTATGTATTTGATGGTTTCAGATCTTATATCCAAATCTTTAACACATTTTAAGTTAATTTTTGTGTATGATGTGAGATAGTGATTTAGTTTCATTCTTTTGCATGTGACTCTCCAATTTCCTCAACCCCATTTGTTGTATAAACTTTGCTTTCTTCTTTGCATATTATGGCTCCTTTGTTGGAAGTTAACTGTCCCTGTATGTGTGAGTTTATTTCTGGGCTCTGAACTCTAGTCCATTGGTTTATTTTTTTTAATTCAATACTATACCGTTTTGATTACTATAGTTTTGTAGGATAGCTGGAAGTCTGGTTGGTAGAGAAAGAGCTACAAAGCATGTAGAAGTGTTAGAATGCTTAAAAGAATCTGCTCCCTTGTAGCTTCTTGCTGTCCTTCCCTGACCTCTACTCGGGTCTACCTGTCTGGTTATCTATCTCCTCCAGCTCCCTCCCCATGTCCTCAATAACCCCTGTTTTGAATGAAACCACATCATTAGGAAACATATTTTATAAATCCTCTTGCTTTGGAGCTTGCCTTGTATTCATAGTTGTACCAGGACAAATGAAATGTACTTATAATTTCCTGTCTACTCCTTCAAATACTTTTAATGACCAATCGAAGAAATGTTAATTTAAGTAGAGCCTACCACAGTGTCAGGCCCGAGTAGATGATTTTTAAGAGAACCTTATTTTATCCGCAAAGAGTTATAAGTAAAAAACTACCAGGAGAATGTAAATTCTCCTTTGGGATTGTTTTGGGATTTAAATAAGTTCCGTATGCAGCCCTTACATCAAGGCCTAGCACATAAGCTAGTGCTCAATGATGTAGGTGAAAATGATTTTGATCATCATTATCATACCTCATATTTTGAATATCTCTGTAAAACATTTGCTAACTGAACCAGAGATAGATTCATACTTTTTCTTGCACATCCTTGTTTATTTCATGGTTTTTCATTTTGGAGTCACTTTTTGACCTGCTCAGATTTGAGGCTAGTATTAATTTTGGTTGCCTAAAAACAGAGACTGACACAAGGACTTGGTACATAGAGTTATTTATACAGTGACCCTAGGAAATAAGAGTGAGAGACTGGGGGCACTAAGACAAGACAAGAATAGCCAACTCAATATACATTATTGAGATTTCTGCTGTTGCTAGTAAGGACTCAAAGCCTCCAGGTTTTCTGCCTGCAGGCCAGGAGGTTGGAGCAGTTATTTGGTGACAGGAGTTGACCCAAGGGCTTATTCTCTACCTAGGGGTGGATGCCCTTGTGTGTGGACCTGGGCAGCAGAGAAGCCCCTAAGCAAAGTGCACAGGTCTTTGAGGTGGGCTGTTGCTGGTGGGAGCTACAGTTGACTCCCACAGAGCTGTGCATCTCAGCTGTGGCTAGAGCCAGTGGAGCAAAATTACTGTGACCTGGCACCAAAGGCCTCCACTACTGGGGATAAAAACGCAGAAGAAAACAACTAATGGTGAAATTGTGTAAGTTTAATTTTGGGTTCTAAACTCATCTCCTTCCCCCTAGTCTCCCTTCCCTTGTATCAACCACACAAACACACTACGAATAAGATAATTTTGCTCTTTTGGAAATTATGAGCTTATATGTAATTTAACAAACAATTGCTGGATAATGTGAATTAATTTAATAGCCGGAACCCTACAAAATCTTTAATGATTATTGTGTAGCTAAGGGCTGGCCTCACTGCTGCAGTAGTTGGGCTTGACACAGCCAGAAGAAAACAAATGGGAGCCATGGAAATTTTAGACTGATAGAATCTCTCTACTCATCATCTTGCAACGATGCCCCTTTGTAAGGTGACAAGTGCATCAGTTGCTTGTAGTTTGGAAGCTTTTACAGTAGATTTTTCTTTGTAGGAATGGTTTAACAGCTTTTATTGGGTCTCTCTCAGTTAATTTTTTTCAAACTGTTATTATTTTTAATTGAGATAATATAGGTTTACAATACTGTATGTGATTTAGACTCACACCCCTTCCTTTCTCAAATATCATTTGAACCTATACTAGATTCCAGGACCAGTGTTAGCATCTGGGGGGGACACAGAAATAATTATCATCTGGAGTTTCCTCAAGGAGCTCACATGGACATATGTGATAAGATGTCATGTAGTAAGTAAGATATAAAAGTTTGATACCAGTCACTTCGTAAGTTCCCTGTTTGTGACTGCATTAAACTTTAAAAGTTTTCTTATGAATTATTTGCTTGTTTCCATAAGGCAGTGTTTTGAGTTCTGACACACTTGGTGCTTGGGATCCTATTTACCCTACTTACTTCTTACTTCAGAAAATGACTTCATTATGAAATTCCTAGCTCTTTCAAGTCTGACCTCTTTCTTTTTTTAATTTATTTTTTGTTTTAGATATATATGTGTGTGCATGTGTGTATGGTGTGTGCATCTCTCATTGTTCATGTCTCTCATTATTGTTCATTTTTGTACAATGCATGCTTATGTGCTTTCTCCTTTCAGGTGTGTTCCCCATAAAATTCCCATGACCTGCTCAGTGAAATAAGCCAGAAAGAAAGAGAAAAATATCGAATAGTTTCACTTATAACAGGAATATAGGGAAACCAAAGAAGAGAGATACTCAGCGAGAGAGGAGGAGAATAAGGAGTGGAAGGGGGCACAAAGGACCACAGTGATGGGTCACGGGTGAATTGGTGGTGGATTACCCAAGGGGAATACAAAATGTAAAAGATATAAAAAACAATAAATATAAAGTAAAATAAAATAAAATTCCCATGACCAATTCACCTTGAACCATCATCACAGTCTCTTGTGCTCTTTTCTCCCCTGTTTTGATCCCTCGCCCTGCCCCTCCCATGCATGATATCTCTGATTTATAGTTGCCTGCTAATTTTGTTTTTTAATTATTATTACTGTTATTTTTTTCCTGATCCCTTAATTGATTCTCCTATATTCCTCCTATTAGTGAAACCATCTGATATTTTTCTTTTTCTTTCTGGCTTATTTCACTGAGCATAATCCCTTCTAGCTCCATCCATGTTGCTGTGAATGGCATGAGTTTATCTTTTTGATTGCTGAATAGTAATCCACTCTGTATATGTACCACATCTTCTTGATCCAGTCATCTATTTTTTGGCATTTTGGTTGTTTCCATATCCTACCTATTGTATATAGTGCTGCAATAAACATAGCGGCACAGGTATCCTTTTGAATTAATATTTTTGTGTCCTTTGGGTAAATACGAAGGAGTGAAATTGCTGGTTCATATGGTAGCTCCATTTTTAGTAGTTTGAGGAACTTCCACACAGCTTTCCATAGTTGTGGGACCAGTATGCATTCCCACCAGCAGTACAGGAGAGTTCCTTTTTCTCCACATCCTTGTCAACATTTGTTGTTGCCTATTTTTTTTAAATATGTGCCATTCTCACTGGTGTAACGTTTCTCATTGTGGTTTGGATTTGCATTTCCCTGATTATAAATGAGTATAAGTTGACTATTTTTTCATATGCCTGTTGGCCATTTGTATTTCCTCTTTAGAGAAATGTCTTTTTAGCTCTTTTGCTCATTTTTTGACTGGATTGTTTACTTTGTTTTTGTTGAGCTATGTGAACTCTTTGTAGATCTTTGTGATCAGTCCCTTATCAGTTGTATTGTGTGCAAAAATATTCTTCCAATCAATAGGGTGTCTCTTTGTTTTGTTAGTGTCTCTTTTGTTGTACAGAAGCTTTTTAGTTTGATGTAATCCCAGCTGTTTATCTTTTCCTTCACTTTCTTTGCTTTGGGGATATGTCTTTAAAGATGTTACTGAGATGTATGTCATGTAGTATTTTGCCTATATTTTCTTCTATACATTTTATGGTTTCAGGTCTTATGTTCAATTCTTTTATACATTTTGAGTTGGTTTTTGTGCATGGTTTGATGTAGTAGTCTAGCTTCATTCTTTTGCTTGTAGCAGTCCAGTTTCCCAGCACCATTTATTGAACAAACTCTCCTTGTTTCATTGCATATTCTTTGATCCTTTGTCAAAGATTAGTTGTCCATAAATATGTGGGTTAATTTCTGAGTTTTCTGTTCGATTCCATTGGTCTGTGTGTCTGTTTTTGTTCCAAAACCATAGTGTTTTAATTATTATGGATTTGTAGTGTAGTTTAAAATCTGGGTGTTTGATACCTCCATTCTCCTGCTTTTAGTCAGTAGAGCTTTGTCCATTCAAGATTTTTCTGTGGTTACATATGAATTTCATCAATATTTGTACCATTTCTTTGAGGAATGTCATTGAAATTTTTATCAGAATAATTTTAAATCTGTAAATTGCTTTTGGTAGGATGGCCATTTTGATAATGTTAATTCTTCCAATTCATGAGCAGGGGATGTCTTTCCATTTCTCTCTGGAAGCCCAACCTCTTTCTTATGTTCCCCAAACTGAAGGGCGACAGGTCATAGGCACCCTGGGGAGAGCAGGCACTAGACTCCTCACTGAGCAGCTGTAAAAGTTTGAGTGTAGGATGGTAGTGGAGCTAAGTGACACACATCTGCATGGGTCAAGAGGATGAAGCTACGGTTGTTCTCCAGGAATATGACAAGGGAGCTGGGGTGAAAACCTTTATAGCAGATTTACCAAGGGTTGATCTTTGCTTAAGCAGGGCTACTGCCATATGAATTTACTTTTATCCTACTTATTCTGGTTTGCACAGTTTGAGGAGAGAATAATTTGGATAGAGGAAATATGTTTGGTTCACCGAAAAGACCAACTACTCTGTTAACAAGAACTGCCAACAGGAAGGTCCTTTATCTAAGAATTCTTTGAACTTTATGATGCTTGATGGAAGAATTTCTATGACATGCTTAGGGTAAAGCTGTCTGTGACACTTTTTTTCCTTTGGTGGGAGGGGAAAGTAAACTCTGCAATGATGTAGCTGCCTAAGGTTATATTTAAGTAAAGAAACAGATGTATAGCCAAGAGGTTCAAAATCTGTTCCAGTTTTCTATTACTGAGTAATGGATCATGCAATACTTAGAGTTGTACGTCAACAACATTTATTTTAATCGGGAATGTGCATGATGATCATTTCTTCTCAATGTAGCATCACCTGAGGTGATTTAAAGCTGGGCTGCTACCCTCTGAAAGCTCACTGCGTTGGCTGGCTGCTGGCTGGAAGCTCAGAGGGGGCATGGTCAGAAACCCGGCATGTGACTTTTGCGTGTGGTCTGGGCTCTCTCCAAACGCGCAGCTGGGCCACACGTTTCCATCAACGTGGCAAATGTTCACTCAGCATCAACTCTGTGCCAGGTCCTGGGTTGAAGACAATGTGCCTGACTCCCAGAGAAAGCAACCCCATTCATAGATGGAGAGAAATCTAGTCTTCTTCCCTCCATCATGGATTTGCTATATATTAAAATTTTATACAAATTCAGAGAATGCAAATTCTACTTATAAAAACCACTTTAAAAAGGTAAAAATAGTGATTAATATAACAATAGAAAGTGATAATGATATATATGGTTTTCTCTTGAATTCTTGATTAGCAAATAACTCAGTGATGCCAGAACTCTTCTACTCCATCCACACCAGGATTCTGGGCATGAGTATGTAATCTCAGGAGACACTCTTGTCATTCAAAGTACTTCTCACATCCTTCTCTGGAGACACATACCTAATTTATATCAAGCAAAAAACAATTCTAAGCACCACAGTTATTATAGCTCATTAAGTACCTAAAATACGACACAAAAGTGTTTCATTTGTGTATGTGTGTGTGTTTACACAAACTCAGGTGATAAAATTTAAATAATGAGCTCCTATCCACTCAGTGGGAAAGGACCCAGCCAGTGCTGTGATAAATTATCATATCCTGATTAGTTTGCTCCTTAGATATCTGTAAACTAAATTTAACAAGTGCTCCAAAAATTGGTCAGGCTTTTCTTTAAAAGCAAAAAATGATAACTGGCATCTTGGTTGAATTATTTGCTTTAAATCCTTTAAGTCAACAGATTAAATCCATATTTGAAATGAAAGTGGTTGTTTACTCATGTAAATGCATTGTTTTTCTTCCACTGTTTAAAGGCAACTAGATTAAAGGACCTGGGAAATCTTAAAGCAGCTTTGGGAAGGAGAGTGTGCTGAAATACCTGCTTTTATCCTACTGCCTTGTTTATGGCTTTCCAAAGGCAGAAGAAAAACAAAGATTTTTAATCAATGAGGTTTCACAAGCAGATAGTGCCATTAATTCTTCCATGTGAAAGAGAAAAAAACAACAACAAAAGGATTTGATGTTGGCCATCAAATCCTACCGTGGCTGGAAATTGGCATGGACAGGGAGGTCTAGAGCACACTTTAGAACCTGCTGGGATACTTTCATTCAGAGTGATTTATTTTTAGAAATGTTACCTCATAAATAAAAGATAATGTATCCTGGGAATTTCTAACACCATGTTGGCATTTAATTAAAATAGCAGGATGGCTGACATTCATGAGCTGACATGAGGCCTTCAGGAGCTGGTTCCCAGGTCCTACTTGGGAGCCAAGAGGATCGAGGATAGTCTGTCCCAAATGTAATAAAGGCTTTTTCATAATTCCCGGTGGAGCTGTGATGACATCTCTCCTTCTTCCTTGTGTGATGACATCGTGCAAATTTCACAAATGCAAAAGTGACTTTTCATGGCCTGTCTGGCACACTCTCAGTTCTGGGACATGCCCCTTCTGTTCTCCCTTCCCAGCCCAGCAGGGGCTTTGGAATCCCCAAGGAGTTCCTGAAAGATCAGGAGGCCAGCTTGGCAGCACCCCCCAGTGCATTCAAAGTTGCCAGCCGTTGTGTTCTCAACTCCTATTCAGTGAGACTCACACCACTTTCTTAGCCATTTTGACTCTCTCTCCAGATGATGTCATTTGCCAGTTTCTAAGTGTGAAAGAATCCTGAGGCCAGGTGACATTTTTACCTCCTCAGAAGACAGCTTGAGGCAGCTTTGGATTTGGAATATGAAATCTGGGCCTCAATCACAGTTTTTTCCCTTGTTCATTGATTCAGTCAACAAACACTGGGAGTCAGCTGTGTGCAGACGCTGTCTTAGTTGCAGAGACTTGTGGGGAGTCAGGCGTGCCTCCAGACATGGAGTTTGAGTCTAATGCAGTGCTTTCCAAAGAATCTGTGGTGGAGGACTGGTTTTTAAGTTTGAAAAAAGCCATCATGGACCAGTATTTTTGTAAAGTACAATAAAATGGAATCACTAGAAAAAAGAAATAAAAAACAAAGATCTGTGAAATACAAACCCAGATTTTATTATTATTAGATTCAACGGCATAAAATTTCTATATGGGAGTGACTAGATGCTTCCTCTCCATTCCTGTACTCCCTTCTGCAGACAGGGGTCAGTCTGTGAGCACCCTTGGTTTCAGGGTCACACTGAGAATCACTGGTCTAGTGGGGGGCAGGGTGAAGTGTGTATAAAGGAGCTAAGCAGGTAGTGCACACCGTTGGGTTCCTTCTTGCTTGTATTACTTCCTTCCCCCTCCTAGCAGACCCCAATGCACTCAGCTATGTGCCCACCACCCCCTGGTCTCTGGAGCTGGCTCCACTACCAGGTCTGTGACAAACTTCAATAGTAATCCCATCTCCCTTACCCCACGATGGTCCTGGATGATGATCTGCAAAGCAAGCTTTGCTGTTACTTTCTGGCCTGGTTCATTTAGCTCCTCACCCCTTTCTTTTAATAAAATTTTACTGAGGTAACATTGGTTTATAACATGATATACATTTTAGGTATACAGCTTTCTGTTTTGACCTCTGTGTATAGTACATTATGGGCACCATCAGAAGTCTAGTTTCAATTTGTTATTGTACACTTGGCCCCTTTACTCATTTCACCTATCCCCAACCCCTCAACTAACCATGGATCTGTTCTCTGAATCTGTTTTATTTTACTTTGTTTCTTTATATCCCACCTATGAAATCATACTGTATTTGTTTCTCTGTCTGACTTAATTTCACTTAGGAGAGTATCCTTTGTTCCATCCATGTTATTTCAAATGGCCTTTTTTTTTTCTCAGTTGAGTAGTGTTCCATTGTGGGGACCATCTATTTGTCTGTCTGTCTACCTACCTACCTACCTACCTACCTTCCTACCTATCTATATGTATCTCTATGTATTGCATCTTCTTTATCCAATCATCTGTTGATGTGTATTTAGGTTGTTTCTCTTTGTTCCTTGAAAGACCGTCCAGAAGCAATCCAAGTCTCTCTCCTACTAGGCCTAATCAGGAAACTCGAAGTCTACATGGCTGGACCAGGAGAAAAAGAAGCTTTAGGTGGAATAGATGCTGGAGGAGAGAAAACTAGTGGATTCTTGAATTATTGTCAGCTAGCCCCAAAGACCTCCAATCACACGAACCAGACTGCTTCCTTTTAGTTTATGTCAACTTCTGTAGTATTTTGTATTCTCTGCTTCCCGAAGCATTCCTAAGGTTACACCAGTACATAGGGCTGTCATTAGGCCAAAAAGAATAATATTTTTAATATGCCTGAGCCAAGGGTGATGTTAAAAATCCTTAGCAAAGAGTATAACCAGGCCAGGGACTTCAGGCTGCCAACTCCTGGGATGGTTAGACAGGTGGTTACTGGCTGGTCACCAGTCCTGCCTCAAACAGGGTGCCATTTGAAATCATTGCCAAGAATTTTTATTTTTCATTCTTTTCTCCTCCCTAGAATAGCAACAGCTCATGTACATCTGGATTGCTCCTTTTACTACTCTCAGGCATTCTGTCTCTCCAGAAAAGTCTTCCATATGAAAGCTCTGGGAACTTTAACTGACTGGTTGAATCTCCTTTGAGAGTGTTTTGCATTTTAAGAGGGTCTAAGGGGAAGAACATTACTGTGGCCAAAGAATGGTCTTTAGGTCATAGGCAAGTGTCGTGGAGCCAACTTGATAGAGCTCTCAGATGTCTGTACACCTAGAATTTGACTCTGAAGCTTCTCCTGGGAAGTGGAAATATGGAAAAACAGAAGCTGTGGAGGAAGAATGGAAAAAGCAGAGGTAGAGGAAAGGAAGGAATAAGCAGAAAGACAACGAGGGTGATGTGAAGCTGATGAGAGTGATGGCCGATCAGTGGCAAAGCAGCTCTGCTGGGTCTCTTGCCACCCCCTGGACCATGTTGAGTGGGTGTCATGGTTTTTATTCAAAAGGTACATGGTTGACATTTGTGCAAATTTATCTGTAAATTTCTGAATCAGTGTCACATGATTCCATGGTTTGTTTCAAGAATGAGGATTTCTCCAGAGTGGGTCACACACTCCCTCTGGCCCCCAGTGCTTTCTTGAACATTTGGATTTCCGATTAACCAACAGATGTGGGGGGAAAATGACTGGTTTGGCCAGAGAGGTCCCCCATGGCCACACGTGTGCAAATACCGAGGCTCACAAATCTTTCTTGCGAGTCCAGCTGTAGCTCACGACCCCCTCTGCCACTCTGTGTCAGATGTTGAGAAAATTTGTGATGGGAATGGAGCCGGGTTAGACACCAGTGAGGAGAGTTGTGGATTTGACTGCAGGGATGATCATCTCACTGTCTTTAATTTGAATTTTTCTTTTCAACAAACTTTGAGTGGTGGGAATGCTGTCAGGGAGACTAGAACAGAAATATTTTCCTACATGAGCAAATACTAATTTAATGAATAACTAATAAGATATAGAGATCATCAGATTTAGTTAAAATATATATGGGTATGAGGTAACTTACTTACATATGCGCATCCTTCCTTCATTTAAAGTTTTAAGAGAGCAAGTAAAAGGCTCATCAGTTTCTCAGTCATCAAGTAGCTCTCAAAAATGTCAACAACATTATTGCAAAACTAATAAAAACATGGCACAGATTTAATACTAAAGGAAACACATAAAAGGGGAAAGAGAAGCATATGGGGAAATGTTTGGGTTTCAGCATATCAACCTTATGTATTAAGAAAAAACAAAAACACAAGTGTGCTGGTGAGAATGCGAAAAAGGATGACTTTAGAAAAAAAAATGACAGTCCTCTCTCCTTTCCTTTTTCTTCAATGACATTGAGGTTGAAAATGAATTTGATCTTCACCATTACCTTTGGTAGTCCTAGCAGGGGAACATTTCAGACCTTAATTTTCTTCCCAACCCACCACGAGGGAGGACAGTCACCTTGGCATGGAGCTACATTATTCATGCAGACTCAGTGAAGGTGAACAGATATGCATTTAGGAAAAGATGCCCGGGAGGCTTTGAGGAGCTATTGAATGCCTCTGAACTTGAGTTTCTGCACTTATAAAATGGGGCCATTATATTCTTCCTCTTAGGTTTCTTGTGGAAAGTGCCAGCACAGTAGCTATCCAAACCAACTCTGTTCAATGGATGGAATCAACTGTCTGCTGGCCCTTCTGTGTCCGGTGTGGTCCAGCAGAATGAGCCACTGTGGCTACTGAGCACTTTAAATGTAACTAGTGCAACCAAGGAAATTAATTAAAAATTTTAACTTTAGGGTCTCCCCGGTGGTGCAACGGATTAAGAGCAGCACTATGAAGCTATCCACAGCCAGTGCAGCACGAGTTCGATCCCGGGCCAGGGAGATTCCCATATGGTGCAGCAGACTTCTCCTGCCTCGCCCACTGCTCCCCTCAGCAGTGTACCTCAGTTGATCTGCCTGTTCTGCGCCCTACTCTGTCTCTGGTGAATCCTCTCACCACTCCACACCTCTGGCCTACACCCCAGCTTGTATGCATAAATAAACAACTCTTTAAATTTTTTTTTTTTTTACTTTAGGCAATTTAAATTTAAAGACTGAAGGGTGATGAGTGACTACCGTACTGGACAGTGCAGGTCTGAAAAATGTGGCTGATGTTGATGAAATGATGATCAGTTTTGCTTCTTCAAATTGGAGTCAAAGTTTCTTGCTCAGGGCTCTGTTGACTTACTAGGAACTTATGTTTCTTGGGTGGGGTCAGAGGACAAATTTTTTCCACGGCAAGGTATGTCATGGCCAGCTCTTTGTGAATGTAGTTACTTGTGACCAGGTAGGCTCTAAGTCTGCTGGGTTTTGGTTCTGCCTTCCCCCCAAGCAGATATGAGGAACTGTCAGGAGAAATGGGCATTTTACATATAACTGTTATGCTAATTAACACTTTGGCATGGTCAGTTTCTGTGTCCTCTGACTACTGTTTGCATTTCAAGTGTTTCTATTATGAAACATGAGCCTGACCAGTGTTCAGAATGCAACTCTGTATTGTTGTCACATCATCTTGGAAGCATATCATAGATAATAAGCTAGAAGTGGATACTTTCATTGAGGTTCCAGGACACTCAGAACATCCTGTGGACTTGAAAAAATTTCCTGAGAAGGAAATCACTAAAGAGTAGCCCATCTTGCAAAAAGGATTTTATCTTGAGGCTGTTAGTTAAATACTAACAAATGCTGATAGATTCCATTGGCCTGAACTCACAATTAAATCCTCCATGAAAGAAATGTGACAGATTGATGCCATCAGTGTTTGGGACTTTCTTTTTTTTTTGCATACCATAATTATATAAACCTTGAATTTCACACTTCAATTCATAATGTACAATGTAACATATTTAGTGTAAAGATTAAAGTTGAACTGTGTTTCAGATTCTCTGCTTCTGAAACCAATTAATTACATAATATTTTAGAAAGATAGTAATAAAATGGTCATTTTTAAAGTTTGAAGAGTTAAATTTCAATTATCTGTGTAATTGAAGCTTATAGGACAGCTAATCCTTAGAAGTATGTAAGATGGAGATATTAATGAACTCCTGCTATATTTCTCACATCTCTCTATGTTTGAAAGTGTAAAAGGTACCCATTTAAATTGCAACTCAGATTTGTAGGGGTAGCAATTAGAATTTGTTTATTATCCAATTTAGAATTAGAATCTAGAAATATAACATATATCTCTAAGAGTGTCAATAAAATTGACCTGATCATCCTATAGTTTGTCTTCCTTGGTCTAATATCTTTGGTCACCCAGATCCTCCCTGATCTTTTGTATCACAGCCTGGTGATGTAGTCAGGTTACTCTGTCCTACGACTTCAGAAGATAAAGGGCTCCTTCAAAGTTGCTACGAAGATTTTATAATTTTCTCTTGGTATTAGTCTGCCCAGGCTAATATCATTTATTGGATGACATGGACAATAAAAATGAATTTTCTTAAAATTCTGGAGGCTGGAAATTCTTAGAGGTACCAACCGATGTCGTTTTGGGTGGGCTCTCTTCCTAGCTTGCAAGATGCACCCTTCACACATGTATTCTCACAGGGAGAGAAAGGATGTTAGGAAGTTGATTTTAAGGACACCAATCTTATCAGATCAGGGCTATACTCTAGTGATCTCATTTAGCCCTAAATTATCTCCTAAAAGTCCTGTCTCTAAGGATAGTCATATTAGAGGTTCAAATTTCAACAAATAATTTGGGGGGGGTGTCAGTTATCATTTAGTCCATAGCACCATGAATGCATTCAAGTTTGTATTTTCAATCTTTAATTCCTCCTTTTCCCCTGTGTGTACTCTATTGTCATCAGAAGTAGTCTCTGACTCTTTACAAACATTGTATCTTTAGAGATTAATTGCCACAGTCTCTCCATGCCCCAATGTCTATTGTTTCATGTGTATTTCCTCTGTAAGCCACTGGAGGTGAGTAATATTTATGGTACTGGTGGCCTTTATGCTCTGATGTCATCTGGTCAGAAACATGTCTGTGATTTGTCAACAGTATAAACAGCACTAGTTCAGAATCTTATTTTGAAATTCTGTTTCCTAGAGGAACCTGGGATACTAATTCTACCCAAAGTTGTGCCAGTCAGGATGCTGGCAAGAAAGACCTCATACTCAAAGTTGGTAGTTTCAGGAGAACTTTTTATTTTATTTTATTTTAAGATTTATTTATTTATGCATACAAGCCTGGGGTACAGGCCAGAGCGTGGGGCAGCGAGAGGGTTCACCAGAGACAGAGTGGGGAGCAGAACAGGCAGATTGACTGAAATACACTGCTGAGAGGAGCAGCAGGCGAGATAGGAGAGGTCTGCTGTGCCATGTGGGAACCTCCCCGGCCGGGCAGCGAACTCGTGTCACCGCTGCCGACAACTCCACGGCGTAGTGCTTAATCACTGCGCCACCAGGGAGGCCCCAGTTTCAGGAGAGTTTAAAATAGGAACCACTTATAATGTATGGGTCAAATACAAGAAAAAGACAAGTAGTAAATAACGAAGGATCCTAAGAGTCACAAGCCATTATCAACTTCAGGTCTGAGTGGACAAGGGGTAGGGGTGATTACTATAACACAACACACCTGCACAAAAGAGACAGGTAGATGGGGCTGCTTGACGGGTGCTTCACTATTATCTCCTATCAAAGATATAGCCAATGGTGAGGTTCTAGGAAGGAAAGTGGAGAAACAAATACCCTGATCTTGTCTTCCTCCTATCTGAATCATCTGCCTCCCAACCCAAAATAGGACAATGGAGTCTATTAATACAGTTTAAAAAGCTTCCTATCCTGCTACACAGAGGAGAGAGGTTTGGGCAGCGAATCTCGAGGGACAAACAAAAAATATCAAGACCAAGTTAGAATCACCAGGGACCTGAACTAGTGGCTGCAATTACTGGAAGGTAGAAAGTATTAAGGAGTGCCTAGGTACGGAATCCAGGAAAAGTAAGAGGGAATTTTAGTGTATTTCCTGAAGATTTGTCATGATTTGAAATTGTTGAAGAACTGTTGCAACTTTTACAAGTGATGCTATATCATAAGTTAAGGAAGGTAGTAATATTCATTGGGTATTTATATTTATGCATTATATTTATAATAATGTATAAATTAACAATACTATGTGCTTGATGCATTTGAAGTTGCTTAATCCTCCCAAAATGTCTGCCTGGAAGGAGCTATAATTACCCACAGTTTACAAATGAACAAACAGCACTTATAACTGGCTCAAGTAAGAGTTGATGGAGCTCAAACTGTGGTGAGGCTGTTTGTGTACCTCCAGTCTTAATCTATGCTTTTCTACTTTCCTTGTTCACTTTGGTAAGACGACATTGAACATCATATTTATTAAGCAGCTTCTACCATATGGGGAATATCTAGTGCTTGAAATTAGAAATGCCCCAACCTCTGGTTTTGTGGGTTAGGGAACCTGTAAGCTTCTAGGACTCTTGCATATTTTTGGAACTTATTTACTTAAGGAATCCTCTATCCTTGCTCTTGTGTATCAGAACCTAAATCTGTGCCCTGGGATGTGAAGCTCAACACATTATGCACTTACAAACACATCAGTGAAAAATGGAATATTTCTAGAACATATTCGTTGCATAAAATTTTGGAGGGGAAATAGGGGAGTGTTTTATATCATGTACATGCCAAATTAGTCAGTCTGCTTATTAGCTTTTCTGTTCTCTGATGCTTTTTCTTTGGTACCCTATTGGCTAACTAAGCCAGAAAAATGCATGACAGCTATACAATCTCTTTGGCACTCAGCAGTAAACATTTATTTAGCTGTTCTGTCTGTGGGTTTACTGAGGGTTGGCTGCCATTGCTGGACTTGGCGTAGTGGTTCTGCTGATCTTGGTTGGACTTGCTAACATGTCCATAGGTTAGCTTGGGTCAATTGTTCTAGGCTGGGGTGACTAATTGCTCCACATGTTTCTCATCCTCTTCCAGGGACAAAGGGCTGACCCTCTGGTTCTACTTATGGGAAGAAACCCAAGAAGGCAAGTTCAATCACACATTTAAATATATATATATATATATATATATAATATATATATTTATCATATATATTATATATATATATATATATATATATATATAATTGTTTATATCTTTTACACTTGGGTAACCCACCACCAATTCACACATGACCCATCTCCATGGTCCCTTGTGTCCTTTTCTACTCCATTTTGTGCCCTTATCCCCTCCCTCAATCCCCCACTGAGTGTCTCTCTCCTATTTGGTGAAATCTTTTGATATTTTCTTTTTCTTTCTGGCTTATTTTGCTGAGTATGATCCCCTCTAGTTCCATCCATTTCGCTGCAAATTGCATGTGTTTATCTTCTTTGAATGCTGAATAATCCAGTCAAAAAATGGGCGGAAGAGCTAAAAAGGCACTTCTCCAAATAAGAAAAGCAAATGGCCAACAGATACATGAAAAAATGTTCAACATCACTTATAATCAAGGAAATGCAAATCAAAACCACAATGAGATACCACCTCACACCTGTGAGGATGGCACACAGCGGTTAAGCACTGCGCTGTGGAGCTGTTGGCAGCGGCCACGCGAGTTTGACGCCTGGCGGGGGAGATTCCCACATGGCGCGGCAGACCTCTTCTGCCTTGCCCACTGCTCCCCTCAGCAGTGTATTTCTGTCCATCTGCCTGTTCTGCTCCCCACTCTGTCTCTGGTGAACCCTCTCGCCGCCCTGCCTCTGGCCTATACCCCAGCCTATATGCATAAATAAAATAAAATAAAATAAAATAAAATAAAATAAAATAAAATAAAATAAAATAAAATAAAATAAAATAAAATAAAATAAAATAAAATAAATCTCCCATAGTAGTCATTTATTTCCTTCTCAAGTTGGGAGAAGAAAATCAAGCATTGAAAAAGTCAGATTTCTGGTGATGGGGCTGTTTGTGCTAAACTCATTTTCTGAGAAAGTCCAGGCAGCCCAGCACCTGCCACAATAAATCTCCCAGCATTTCAACCCTGAAGTGAGATATTTGGGCATTCAAAATAATGACTAGACATCTGAGATAGCCCACTGTAACATGTCACTTGGAATCACAGAGAAAGTATTGGTAGGACCATAAAGAAAATTCAACATATATTATTCTTCATATTACAGTTAGGTAGCATTCTTTCCTTTGACAGACAGCCCACTTCAGTGTAGAAATCAGTCTTATACAGCACTGCCATGATTTGTTTGTATTCAGAATCTCACTGTTTTCTTCAACACAGAATTGGCACAGGACAGAGTGCTGATGGCCATTGACTTTCTTCTTTCTGGAGGTGAAACGTGGGCAGCCTCCTCTGTGCCAGCAGTTAAATGTTGCAAAGTGGCTGAGGTTGCCCTGGGATTAGTCTCCAAGTTCCATGCAGGTGTACTAAAGTGAGGAGTGCTGTGTTGTCTTCTTTAAGGCATGTAATTTTATTATAATTTGACCACTACCTTCCTCCTATGTTTCCAGATTTTGATTCACCTTGACCTTAAGGTATTAATATTATCAAATAGTTGTTTGATCATATTCACCTTTTCTCGGTGCCAATTAATTTAAAAGCATCCATGATGAAATGCTCAGTTCTGAGCTTATTTTTTATATGCTGAGGTCAGAATCTGCCAGGGTACTGCTCCCTCCCCATGCCCATACTTCCCCATGGTGAACACCCTCTCACCTCTGTTAGGGTGCAGAAGGATGATCATTTCTTTTTTTTTTTTAAATTTTTATTGTTATTTATGTCTTTTACATTTTGTATTCCCCTTGGGTAGCCCACCAACAATTCACCAGTGATCCATCTCCATGGTCCCTTGTGTTCTTTTCTATTCCATTTTGTGTTTCTTATGCTCTTATACTGGGAGTTACATCCTGGGAATAGCTCTCAATCAATGACTGATGGGAGAAAGTAGACAAACAGCCAGATTCCAACAAATAAAGAGCTTTACACATGTTAGAAACTGTAGATGTTATAATAAGAGTACTTCTCCAGAGGATATAATTTACAGGTTTATTCACCTTCACACGCAGATATTTATAAATAAAAATAAAATCAAAATTTTTCAAAACATGAAGTAAATTGTATTTATTTATAGTAAATATAGTAGGTATAGTAGGTAGTTATTATGCAAAGACTATGTTAGGATCATTTATAAATACATTTTGTCTAACATAAAAAGAAACCCAAAGAATGATGTCATGGATTTCCTGTTTGTTACAGCTCCCATAACAATACTGAAAACATAATGAACTCCTCCTGTCTGGTTGGTATTTTCCATCTTTAGAAAACCTGAAGATAGTTTGAGTAACTAACTTAAGTCTCGTCAATGAGTTTTGTAAATAGGTTACAGATTTACACACAAGGCCATAAGTTGTGCTAATTTGTATATTTTTAAAATGTGATTGCAAGACTATCCAGCATCATCAAAGTCATGGGAAAAGAAATCAAATCAGGGGCCTCCCTACTGGTGAAATGGGTTAAGTCTCAGCACTATGAAGCTCTCCAGAGCCACTGCAGCACGAGTTTGATTCCCAGCCAGGGAGCTTCGCACATGGTGTAGCAGACCTCGCCTGCTGCTCCCCTCAGCAGTGTTCTTCAGTAGATCTTCTTGTTCTGCTCCCCACTCTGTCTCTTGTGAATCCTCTCATCACCCTATACCTCTGGCTTACACCCCAGTTCTTCTATGCATAAATAAATACTTTCTTTTAAAAGAAACTAAATCATTGAGGTGTTTTCACCTTTCTTTTCATAATTTCCCAACTTGTGCAGATTTTGCAGGAGTCCACCTACCTCCTTTATCCTTGGAGCATATGTTCCAAGACCCTCAGTGAATGTCTGAAAGCCTGCATAGTGCCAAGCCCTATACAGACTACACTTTTCCTATACATACATACCTATTAACAAAAATAATAAAACAAAACTCTTATGATAAAAGTTATGCAAATGTGATTTTTCTCAGACACATCTCCTTGTTTGTTTTGTTTTCAGACTGAGAGCAACTGCAGGTAACTGAAATCTCAGAAAGTGAACATCAGATAAAGGGGACTACTGTGTTAAGTTCTTCTAGAGAAATATTGTATCATGAAGAAAACATCCGTTTTTCTTGCTCCTTAACTGTTGTCTGCACCTACGTCCAGCAAATCCCAGATGTGGGCGTCTCAGTCCTACCTAAACCACCTCGGCTTGGTCCCTAGAGCCTCTGTTTAGCCGGGCAAATCCTGTCCCTTCCCTCCAGCTGCACCTCAGTAACTCTGTGCTGTTGTGCATTAGTCATAACAAGTGCCTGTGTCCAGACTTGGGAGGGTGCTGGGTTTTCCAACCGCAACCTGAAAGATGCTGTGAAGACAAGGTGGTGGGAAAAAGTGAGTTAACACGCCTTCTGCCTCTAAAGAGGCAGGACTCAGAGCAAAATGAATTGGGTGTCTTCGTCCAAGTAAATACTGAACATTTATCCACAACATGAAACCACCATACAATTCAAAAACATTGGCAGTTGCTGGCGAGGGAGAGACCCCTGAGGAGGCCTCCAACCCAGAAATGAGGTGGTACAGTCAGAGCTGTGCAAGGACACTTCTCCCACATGATGTCTGGCATACACTCTTGCTCCTGGTCTTGTTTTCATGAATCCCACATTTGCAAAAACAAAACTGAATCAGAGGCAACACTGTATCTGGTCCTGCCAGCTAAGACCTACTCATTAATCACTGACTAGCCCCATTACTTAGCTGAAGTGTCACAGTCAACCCCACACTAGCTGACCTTCTTCCCTACCTCTAAAGAGTGAAATATTAATTTTTATTACTAATTCTATGTTTCAAAACTCTTTGGGGACTGGAAAAGTCAGCAAGCAAATTGCAGGGCCTAGAAAGCAGTTAAACTGAATTGCAAACAAAAGGCTTAGAAAGTCCTTAACATTACAACATTGACAGGTACCTCCAATAGGAAAAGTTAACTTCATTCTCTCATCTGACTTAACAGACTTGGGAAAAATTAAAGGTGTTTTGTTGGAAACATCAAATGGTTCCATTTCCATAGGAAGGTTGATTCTGAAGTAGGAAAAGTGTTACTTTTTGGCTCCACACAATCTCTTTAACTTGATTTGGATACTAAAAGCTCTTGATTTTTTGCCTCTTTGTACCTGAAACTAGCAATATTCCTGAGAAAAGGTTATCAGTCATTTACACATTAGTGAGAATTTCAATCACCATTCATTTAGTTATCCTGATAAATATTTATTGAGCACCTACCTTGTGCTAGATGCAAGGGTAGGTAAGGCACAGCCTCCTGCCCTCTAAATACAGATAGTTATAAAGGGACACAGAGTCAGAGATGATAGTTATCAAAGTGGGAGTGGTAGTAGAACCAAATACTCTTCAATCAAAAGAAAAAAGCATATTATAGGGAGGTCTGGAAATGGTAGAGAAGGTGGCTTTGAGTTGAGCTTCTATAAAGGAGAAGACTGTCAATAGAGTTGGTGGGAAAAATGGGCAGACCAGTTTATACATTTAAAATAATCTTATTATTATAAATGCGTGGGGCATGCACGAGGACCTACAGGAACTAGGCATGGGAGGCAGCCTTAGTGGGCTGGAGTGGGTGGCAGATAATGCACTAGAGGAGAACGTGAGCCTCAAATGCCATCCAACTTTAGGATACAGGCAATGGGGAGCCAGTAGAGATTTGGGCTGGAGGCGGGGGTAAATTGATCTGGTGAGGCCTTTGTTTAATATATATAGATACAGATATAGATGTAGATAGATATAGATATAGATATAGCATTGGTGGCACTGAAGTGACCAGAGATAGATTATGAGATGGTTCTAGTAGTTGGGGTGTAAGCTAGGTCGAGACAATGGAAGCCAAAATAGGAGAAGAAAGTTGAGAAGCATTATGTACCTGGACTCAGGACAAACAGGAATAGGGTGGCTGCACAGAGCAAGGTGGGCAGAAGACATGAAGATGACCAGAACGACTTTCAGTGAAGGATTTAATTTCTAAGAATGAGAGGGATCAGCAAGAGTTAAAGAAATTCCAGACAGTGTCAGCAAGGGGATGTAAAAATACATTTATAAATAAATGGTAAAAACTCTAAAAAAATACAAAAGAACATTAATCTCCTTACTTTCCTCTTCCTGATATTCGTCAGTGATGGAACATACTCCGCCCTCTGACGCCACTTAACTCCTAAATTGAAAATATTTGGAGTCTTTAATTTGACCTGATTAATGTTTAACACAAAGCACTTACTAATGGTTGCTAGTTTTTAATTATTTCAAAAACAGTTTGTTAAAATGATGTGCTTTGGTGGTGAGCTTAGTGTGGTAACAGATATCTAAACAGGTGTGAATCTATGCCCCTATATTCAGTGTTCTAAAACACCTCAATAAGAAGGAATATAATTAAAAAAATAAATTTTAAAATGATGTATCTGATTAATTCTGTCTCATTAATTCTGTCCTCATCATCCTTGTATCCTCACTCACTGTGACCAAGCAGTGGGTTACCACACTCAGGGCAAGCCCAACACACATTTCTGTCTGAAGAATATTCTGCGGTATTCCTAAGGAAAAATAGTACCGTCATCGCTCTTTGCACATTAGAACCTTGGTGTTGACACTGGCACTCTAGGTGTTGGTGGCTGGGCGCTGGTCCTCCTGAGGCGGCAGGAAAGGGAGTTCAGTGGAAGCTGGCAACTGAGGTCAGCACCTATTAAGCCTCATTTTTTGATAGCTTTCAGGACCTAAAAAATAAATCAAACGGTTTCAGTGATATGAGGAAATTGGAATTCATCCCCTGTTTATTGTAAAACAAACAAAACAAGGCAGTCATCTACAAGGAAGTCACTGAATCATTGTTTGATTGGGGCTTTATCAGCGACCACAGTGCACGGACTGGGCCTAGAGAGGGACAGTCTAGACTGGCATGTGCATAGCAGTACTTACCGCCTGCGTGACGCTGACAAGGTGGACTTCCCTGGTTCTGTCTCTTCATCAGTCCCACAGTCTGAATGTCTGTCTCCCCCCAGTCCCCTCAAACACATATGTTGAAAACCTAATGCCCAAGATTAGGTTTGCACTCTTGGGCATTAGGTTTTATTAAGAGGTGGGTAGTGGTGGGGTGTCTTTGGGAAGTGATTAGATCACAGGGGAGGTGCCCTCAGGAATGTTAATAAAGCTCTTGTAAAAGAGGCCCCAGGGAGCTGGCTCATCCCTTTTGCCATGTGAAGATACCAGAAATCTACTAGACTGGCTCCTGATCTTGGACTTCCAGCCTACTGAACTGTGAGAGAGATATTTCTGTTGTTTAGAAGCTGTCCAGACTCCAGTACTTCATCAAAGCAGCCCAGTGGACTAAGAGGATGATTAAATATGCTCCTGCCCCGGAACCGCGCAAGAGGGCCCTGCCTGGGCTCTGTGCCACAGAAGCCCCATCTTGGCCTCCTCCAGCCAGGCCTGTCCATCAAGATGTGGCGTCTGCGGGAGCCAAAGCGCGTCAGAGCTCATCTTCTCAGAGCTGTGCCCCTTTTCTAGACCTGCCCAGGCTATAAGGCTCTGCAGCGCTCTGCTGGATGACCCCTACTATGGCTTCCAGTACCTCCACCTGTCTCTCCTCTGAGAGTGAGCTGTAACGCTGGGGTCCACACTATCCACATGCGTCCAGTTGCTGGTAGTGTTTGCAGTTTGTGTGGATGGAGATTGGTACGTGTGGCCTTGGTTCAGAGGCCCCAGTGTGACGAAGTCAGGATGAGAGGACAGGGAGGGGCGGCTGTGGGCCAGGGCCTGGCACTGGCCAGTGTGGAACTCTGAGCTGCCAAGAACTCCAAGTTCAGTCTGGCCTACCAGAGCATCATGAAGTATACTAGCGTAGCTCCGGGCAGGTCTAGCAGTTTAGTAGTCTCTTTCCTTCTTGACATCACTGTTGGGATATTTAGATGTCCGGAGGTGGACCTCCACTGACACCCTTCCTGGGGCTGCAGGAATGTGAGGCATGAGCTTGGCTGAGTTTCTCAGCGAGCACTTTGACGGTTAATGCCACATTAACCATCCTTTGCCCTTTGTACAAGGCATCCCCATTACTCGGAACATACTTCCCCTCCCCTTCCTTTACAGCTTTTGTTCATCTGTCCTCCATCAGTCATAAGTCCCTGCTCTGTGAATTTTTCCTTTCTGGCCACCTGTAGAGTAAGTTGTCCCTGAGCACCGTGTTAGAGCATCTGTCCTGCAAGTAGAGGCAGTTTGTTGCTGTGTCACTCTGGTCACTGCTGCACCAAGGCCTTGAAACCCAGCAGCACCCTTCCCTGGAGATGCTGAGATTCAGTAGTGATGGGATTGCGGGGCCCCTCAGAGGGAATGGTAGCTCTGAGCCCTGAGTTCTCGTCTAGGAAAAGGTAGGAGTGTGCTCCTGCTAATTTTCTGGAAGGGCTCTTAGAATGTGCCCTATTCTGGGCTAGCACTTACTTTTCTGCCCACATGTAGGTGTGAGTGAAACAGTGAAATGCAGTCTTTATTTCAAGTGTCCATGTGCCCCAAGACCTGGGGGTCTTGTGGAAGAAGGGGAGAATAAAATGGGGGAATGACTAAGAGTCTCTAAAGGATTAGAAATTCGCTATTCAATTCTAAAATAATAACATATAACTCAGTAACTTAAAAGTATAATGGCAATGTATTGAATGATATAAATAAATATAAAATCTTTTATTCCACATATAATGAACAAATTGTTTTTAAACATTCACAAATAGTGGTGTTTCATCTATTGCTGCTTCTCTTAAGACCATGGCTATTTTCTCAGGCAGGCATTGGGTCTGTTTTTCTAAAACTGCCTTATATCCCCAGCTTCCTGTGCCTTTGCCTCACATTTACAAATGCCCAAATGCTCCTCCCCACTTCCTCCATCTGGTAAAATCCTCCTAGACACACTTCATAAATACCGGTAAGTCCTCACCCTCCAGGGAAACCTCTCTTTGCTCTCTCCCTTCCACTTTGTGGTTGTACTTTCCCCGAGTAGAGATTTCCCTGACCCTGCCTTGTAGCAGTGTATGGTTCCACCTGTTCCCGGGCCAGACTGTGTGATCTTCAAAAGCAGGGCCCGTCGTGCGTTCCCATCTCTACACACCCGAGTGAACGCCTTGGTGACTGGAGGGCTGGAGGGCAGAGCAGCCGTGGGGTCACCCAGTCCTGACCCACGTCAACATGCAGATAAAGAGTGTTCTTCAACCTGGGGGGCTGGCCTCCTTCAAGGGGTCCCTTCTACTTTGTTTGACACCTGCAGTCTGGCTGGGCCCCATGGGTCTGCGACCAGAGTAACTCGAGGGTTTCCTTATTGTGACTGCATGTGTCCGAATGTACAGTCATTTCATGGCAGTGACATGCGGGCAGCAAAAGCTGAGCATTCTCTCTTCCGGACCAAAAGAGAGTTGCTGGCTCTCGTAGGCTGCACCACAGAGGCGTGGCCTGCACTGCCCTTGTTTAGTCCAGCCAAAGGCCTTCCTTGAATCAAGTGGAATATTTTTTGGGGGAGGGAGATCCTCCTTTTTGAATCCTCTTTCATTTATTTGTGGCATGTCTCTGTCAGAGTCTCACTTGTCTTAAGTGAGGTGGGATTACATGGCTCTGATTACATGGGATTACACAGGCCTGGGTGACCATTTTTGTTAGTCTTAGGAGAAGGCATCTTATTTCAGTGCGGTACACAGGCAATGTGACAAAGGGAAAAAAGGAAAGGCAGGATAATTTAGTAGAATTGACATCTAAATGTATATACGTATTTGATGGTGGTGACGTGCCCATCACGCCCATCTATATATATAGATCGTGTCACATCAAACCAGTAGACAAACACACTTTTTAGGCCATGGTTGATGTTTCTTGCTGATATCTCCATAGCCTACCCTGAAGCAGAACTGCAGAATGGACTTCCTTGTCTCTTTATCCAGAGATGTCATGAGGGCACTCTCTGGGCTGGCAAACGTGGTAGGCCAGCAATGGGGAGCAGTTAAAGTATGTGGAGAACTCCTCTCCAGTGACGGGTGCACATTAATGGTATACACTGGCTTCTCAACACAGGGCGATAGTTCTGAGATGTGTACTCCATAGTCTCTGAGGGGTTCCCCAGTAGGATTGAACCCGCATTGCCCACAATGACAAACTGCTCATTATTGCACCCTTGATTTCTCCCTTCTCTTTGCTGCCTCACTCTTGTACCCTACACCTCATCTCCTTGGAACACTTCCTAAGTTAACTACCCCTGTCCAAGACCTGCTCCAGAGGCTGCCTCACCAGGCTCTGCCCTTGTCACGCAAGGACAAAGGACTTACTATATGTTCAAGACACTAATAGGAACACCAGTCTTGACTTTTTGAATATAAATAGAAACAATACAATGTAAATAGGCTAAAAGCCATATGTCCTCCACGCCCTTAACTTAATGGGCCCCATTTCAGGCTGATGGGTTTTGGGTTAGTTTCCTGAAAAGTACTTACTGCTCTTTAAATTCTTGGCTTTCCGGATGTGGAATATTAACACTCATCTAATAAGTTAAACTACTTGCTATTTATTAGAGAAATAGAGGAACCAGGCCCATATGTTTGATGGCAGCTTGACAAAGCTCAGTTAAGACCTTGCACCTATGAATACTGTGTGATTTGCCAGAAAGCGGGCATTCCATTTTCCAGCCAAATACAGTCACTGCAGCACTAAGATGTATGAACTGAATCTCGACCTGCTGGTATGCAGACTTTTCAAAGTTTCTGAATTTGAGACAGGTTGGGCATTTTTCTTGTGGAGTTCCTGGATCCAAGGTTATTTTTCATGAAGTTAGTTTTGTAAAATTTATGATGCAAGGATACAGTATGCCTTTTTCTTGAGATTCATCCTGCTTCCAAGCATCTCTGTAGCAAATTGGCAAGTGACAGTGGAAGGCATTTCTGAGGATGGGCCTGCCATTGGCCATAGTCTTTTCGTGAATCATTTAAAGACGACCTATTCTTATCCCATTCCTACTGCACTGTAGTTTCAGTTGCATTTTCTTAATAATTAATGACATTGGGCATCTATCCATGTGCTTAATTACCACCCAAATATTTTCTTTGATGAAATATCTGTTTAAATCTTTTCCCATTTAAACGGGTAGTTTATTTTCTTATTACTGAGTTTTATGAGTTTTATACATATTCTGGTACAAGTCTTTATCAAATATATGAGTTACCAATATTTTCCCCTTTTGTGTCTTTTTTATTCTCTTATAAATATATTTCCAAGAGCAGAAAACATTAAGTACAATTTATTAATTTGTTCTTTTATGAATCATGTTTTCAGTGTCTTACCTAATAAATCATTGCCTACTACCATGTCAAAAAATTACTCTTAAGTTTTCTTCTAGAAACTTGGAAGTTGTAGATTTTGTATTTATGTCAATGACTCATTTGCATTTTAAAAATGATGAATATATGAAAAGAAGTATTGTACAAAAATGAACAATGATGTAAAATATACATAAATTAATAAAAAGAAAAGAAGTTAGTTTTCTTTTACATCTGGATATTCAATTTTTTTATAGCACATTTGTTGAAAATACGTCATTTCTTCATAGAATTACATTTTCATCTTTGTTGGAAATCATTTGTCACTATATATACACTTCTTTTTCTGTATTCTCTATTCTGTTCCAAAGATCTATGTCTTCCCTTATAATAATATCACACTGTTTTACTTATTTTAGCTTTGTAAGGAGTCTTGAATCACATGATATGTGTTCTACAACTGTAAATTAATAATTTACATCAATGATCTTTAATTACAAATTAATTTACATAAATAATTTATTAAGTATTTAGCACTTAATGGATCCTTAGTGAATATAATTTGCATTGCCTTTTTTAACTGGACATTTTGCCTGAAACTCTGGAATATTTTCCCTCAAATCCTCTAAATTTGAAAAAGTAACTAATCTCTAAGTCATCAATTATTAAAGACTCATTGTGGTCTACCACCCAAATCCTTTTACAGTAAATATCCTCTGCCTCTCAAGAGCCTTATGGCTTAAGGGAGATGCAAAAAAAAAAAAAAAATCTTAAAGTGAACGTTCCTTTAATTGTGTTGCATCCTTAGTTTCTATTAAGTAAAGCAGAGAGCATGCTTGAAGATAGAATTTTCTGCCAGCAGCTACTCCTAAGTGGACATGATTATTTATTCCAAGTTGAAAGTACAAAATACAAAACAGTGTGTTTTGAATGAGTCAGCACCACGAAGCTCATTTTAGGAAGAAAACCTAGTTGAAAGGAGTTGAATAGATTTACTTAGACCTGGAAGTCTTTCAAATATATTCATTCAAATCTATTTATTCACCCTCAATATGATGTCTAAAATATAAAGCTGTCTTTCTAAGTATTGTAGAAGTGTTGAGATGGGATAGATGTGACTCCTGTTAGTCAAAGACCTACTAGTCTAAAAGGAAGGAACATGTCTGTGTGTAAATATTTTAGACACAGGAGAATGTGATTTCAGAAAGTAGGAGGTACTTAACATTATGATTGTGATTTTTAAATCACAGGCAGCTTAAAAATCAACCTTGGTAGTGCCTTTATTCTTGGATCATCAAAAAATTACCAGAATTTGGACAGATTCTGACACTCTTCTCATCTTGACTCCATTTCCTAGTTTTGGTTGGAAAGATGGCTCTAGTAATTCCAACTTAATGTGGTCTTCATATGCTGATCTCAGAAGGAGAGATGTTTTTTCTCAGCCAGCACTCTGAAGAAAGACTTCTATCTGTCCTGTTTGGGGTCATATATTTATCCTTGGACTTATTATCATATTTGGATTAGTCAGGTCAAGTGAGATACCTACTTGCTTGCCTCAAAGTAATCACTCACCCAGAAACATATGTATTAAAGAAGAGGCAGAAAATTAATGGAGGTATAATGCCTTAACATCATGAGGGGTCAGAAATAATAAATAAAAAACTCTTTATAAAAATATATTTCTGCCCATTTATTTTCAAATTATAAATAAGAGCACTATTACTTTGATTCTTTGCCTTTCCCCCCAGCTATATATTTTTTTAAAGATTTATTTATTTATTTATGCATACAAGCCGGGGTATAGACCAGAGGTGTGAGGTGGTGAGAGGATTCATTAGAGACAGAGTGGGGAGCAGAACAGGCAGACTGACTGAAGTACACTGCTGAGGGGAGCAGCGGGCAAGGCAGGAGAGGTCTGCTGCGCCATGTGGGAATCTCCCTGGCCAGGCATCGAACTTGTGCTGCAATGGCTCCGGACAGCTTCATGGTGCTGTGCTTAACTGGTTGTGCCACCAGGAAGGCCCCCATCTATATCTTTTGTGAAGTGATTGCTGATTACTGACAAAGTGATCCTTTGTCATGTCCCCCCACCTCCGTGGGAGGAGTATGTGTTTCCTTCCCTCAGCTTTGGGCAAGACCTTGTGATTGCCTTGGCCAGTGATACCAAGATGGCAATGACAATATTCCAGTTCTGACCTTAAGCCCTAAGAAGTATCACATTTTCTGTTGTTGCTCTTGAATCTCTGCCATCTCCTGAGAAGAATGTGCTCTTCTGGCCTCCTGGTCCTAGTGGGGATGGAAGGGAGAAAGATGAGAGACCTGTGGAGTGAAGCTGACCCAATTGCTATAGCCTGGAGCAGAGTTGCCCCAGAAAACCCATGAACTCATGAACAAGATAAATTCTTGTGGTTTCATGCCACTAACAGTTTGAGGTTGTTTATTATGCAACAAAAGCTAACTGATGCAAGGGCCAGCAGAGATGAATAAAGTATCTATGCATCGGTGAATGAAATATAACCTTCATAGAGCTAAATTTATACTGTTTATTGCTTTATTCCCCTTACCTAGGGGACTGTCTTGCATGTCGTGGGTCCTCAATAAACAAACTCCAAATGCCTTGCTTCACGACTAGGTCCTGGTCCCTATAACAAGTATGGAGGAGAAAAAGATATATGAAGAGTCTACCATAACGGAGATTGACCTGTGTTTATGTTAGGCCTCCAAGGTAGGCTGAGAAAAGTGACATATTGGATGTAGGTCCATGAGCAATTGCCTTCAGCATTGTTAAAGTTCTTTTCAGAGGGTTGGTCCAACCCGCTCAGATTCCCTGAACTCCAGTATACACTGACTTGATTTCCATCAACCATCACCTGAATTTCTTTACCTGAAAATTTCTCTAGCCATCAGAGACTACTCTGCTCCTCCAAACAGGCTGGAAGTACAACCTCTTGGGAGCAGCCCTCTGTCCGTACCTGACGGGAGCTGGTGCATAAAGAGCCATCTGTCTTCCCTTATCCGAATGGATGACATTGTTCTACAGTGGCTCTAGAATTCCTCAGTGAGATCAAGTTCTTGCTACCCTTAGGTAATGTACCCCACTGAGATGGCTTCTTCCCTGCTTCTCTGTCTCTCTCACTGCCAGTGTGTCCTGGAACTTGCCAATAAACAACTTGTTTCATCTTCTCCATCTGAGAGAGCACAAACCAAGACCTGTAAGAACTCCATATTTGGTTTTGTTCTTAATTTGTCTTATTTTGATCATATAGCCCTATCTGTAAACCAATTTTGAGCATGCTCTTTAGCATGGTTTATTTATCAATTATATAAGTTCTGCTGCTTGAAGATTCTGCAGACATTAAATAATCAGGAAAATGTATTAAAAAATGGTGGGAACTGAAAATAACATAAAAAAATTTCTTGCAGATTGTGATGACTCCTTATCAGCATGAGAGTTCAGGGACAATCTCTTGAGTGGGGGTAGTCTCTTACTAATTTAAACACTGCCGGTGTGTCACTCATCATGGGTTGTAGATTTTATCTTGCTTTTGTCCAGAGGAGGAATACTGGGAGCAAGAGGAGTGTGTCAGCCCCGCCTGCATCTTGCTCTTTGCTGGTGCTTGTATAACTAGTTTGAACTTTGATCCATGTATACTTCTCAGGAGTTATTTTCAAAGCCACCCAGTCATTTTTCAAGGGTTAGGGTACTTAAAATCAGATAATAGAATCCACAAATCCACTAAATTGGGCACATGAGAACTGCAATGTTGCAATTCATAGAAAACCAATCCATGAGTGTGAGCACCAACTTGTGCTCTGCCCTTGGGTCCTGCCTGGAAGGCAGGTGACACGTGGTCATCAGCCAGGCAGCCGACTAAGGGAGCACCTTCCATCTGTATGTCAAATAGGACAAAACCTGGTTTCTTTATTCATGTAGAGAAAACAAGTATAAAGAGAAGTTCTTGTGGTTTCTTCCTGTTCCATGATTGTTTGCCTCCTGCCCCACTGGACTGAGCTGCCATTCTGTAGCTGGCTGGAGGAAAGGATGTGCCTGTGGCAATTGTAGATGAATGGAACACCAGGGGTTGAGAAAGGAAGTGATGGCATTTTGGGGGAACTGTGAGTAGACAGGCGAAGGTCACTGGGGAGGTAGAAACTTCCCAAGTTAATTAATACAATGAATATTGGGGTTGTTAGCGTGACCAAGCGTGAAGTTTACTGTTGTTTGCTAATCGGGTTCTCAAGTGATCATATATGGAGTATCAGTGTGGATTTTACAACATTCCCCTTTATCACAGTTATAGAAGGAAAGATTTTCTCTCTTAACATTGATCCTTTTAGTGTTAAAAATAAAAACCAGAGAGGGTATATGTAGAAGTTTGGACTCGAGAACAAGGGATTTGTTGGTCCTTAATGTGTGGATTGATTGTGTTAGCTAAAAGGATGATTTCATTCTGCAATTTCATAGCATGTTGTAATTTTCATCATAATATAAAGAAGGTTCAGAATGTTTAACACTCTATTTATAGTAATGATAACTGTTAGTTTATAGCCTTAGCGGTTATTTCTTTCAAAATTGAGAAATGAGCATTGAGAGTTGACTTAGAAAGAGTCACAGAAAAAATGGAAACATGATTTTTATTAAACTTTAGATGGAAAAAAATTAAGCTTTTTTTTCAGCCTCAGACCAGTAGAGGTCAAACGCACCATCTGAAGCTAGTTTGTGTGTTTTTTTTCTTTCTTTTTCATTTTTTAGAAAAAGATCTCATTTAAAAAATGTGTGGGTCGTCAGACCCCACTCAATAAAATTTGCTTCATTGATTCTAAAAAATGGCATATTAAGAACCAGGAGCTACATGATGTGATATGTAACTTCTGGCCCTTCTACTGGTTGTTTTTACAAATAAAAGCCCAGTGGATGGAAGGGACAATCTTGAGGCAACTTTCCCTCAGAAGTGGTCTGCCTCGCTGGTGCACCAATAGTGCGTTATAAAGTTGTCAGACTTTGAGGCCTTATTACAGGAAAAGATGAAATGACAGTTACTGGAATTCCTTTCCCGTAAATCATACTTTGCATGGTCATTTCTGCATTCATTAGGAGAGTGAAAGGCAGCGGTTAAAGCATGTTCACAGAGGTTTTATAGGCTTCCTGATGAACTGGGCTGAGGGTTAGAATGCTGGTAAGCAGGCCAGGTCTCTGTTCCTAGATTTTGAGTTTTCTACTTTGTCATTTTAGAAACTCATAGTAAAATCAAAGAGTTAATAATAATTTATAGACTCTGCCCTGCTTTTCTATGTCAGCCCTACTTAGCGACCTCAGGAAGGGCACTGAGGTGAGGTATAGTATTTCAAGGTTGGCCCTGCAGTTATGGCCTAATTTACAAGCTGCTTGAAATCTGAAGAGAGCATTGCATATTCCTTTTTGTGCATTATAAAGAGGCTCTTTAGCCTTCTAGTCAGCTGGAGACTTTCAGATATATAAATTCAGAGAAAATGTGGCCTCACTCAGAAGAGCGACTCCCAAGTCCACGTTTAAAGTTGCTAAGTGTCCTGTGTGCTGGAACAGATTCATTTTATAATAAACAGTGTATTAAATAGATGTATGAAGAGCTTTTCTCTCCATCAAAGATAAGGTAATAGTTAAAAGATGAAGGATGGATGTGTCCATTTGGTCCATTTGGAAGTTGGCACTAAAGTGAATGGTATTTTTATATTTTGGAAAGCCAGAGAGGCCCCAGTGTCATCAGGCAGTAGCGGGGCTCAGACCTTGGGCCACCCGGCCTGCTCTGGCAGCTGTGTGGCTGTGCCCTTGGCCCTGGCCGCTCACTCCCACCTGGCACGCTTGACTTCTCTAAACGCATGATGTCACGGGCCCAAACCTTTGGATGCTGATCTAAAAGCACAAACCAAACTCCAACACTGGAGCTTTGCAAGTTCCCATGGGAGGCAGACTCAGTTTTTACAGTGATGAACAAAGGGCTGTCTGTCTTGTCAGGCTGCTGTGGGAGTAAGCAAAGAGCGTGATAGTTCCTGCAGCTTGTCCTACCTCTTCACTCTTCAAAAGAGTGACCTAGGGCTCCACTGTGATTCCCTGCTTGGTGCCTGCTTCAGGTCTGGCTGCTGAAAGAGACAGTGACTAAAAGCCTTCAGTCCTAATTGTTAGCCCTGGAGAAGCTATGTCTCATTTAAACTTCATATTAGTTTTAGCAGTGATGGACCATTGTTAGCCCATTTTACAGGTCAGAAAATCAAGGTCCAGAAAAGTTGAGAGATTTGCCTAAGACTTGTGAAAAGCTGAGTTCTGAGCTGGGACCTGGTCAGGCCTTGTGGCTAGGAATCTCCATCACAATGGTGTGCAGCATTTAAAGACGCAGCACTTAAAGTAGTTTTTCCTCTAGACAGTGAGTGTGTTCTGTGTACCATGCACTGGTAAAAAGCTTGGGCTTTGGGGCCAGATGGCAAGGTTTTACTGCAAGTTCATCACTTTTAAAAGATCTTGGGCAAGTTTCTTGCCCTCCAAAAGCCTTTGTCACTGCATATGAAAATGCGGATAGCATTGTGTTGTTGGTTGGGAGTTAATGATGTGAGTTAAATCACATAAAGCCTAAGAGCAGTGCTCAGGCATATAGTAAGAGCTTAATAAATGTGAACTACATTATCACAGTTTTTTATGACCCTATAATTAACCCTAATGTGCTGCAGATGGGATGGCGGGCGGTGGTAACAGCTGGGATTTCTGTCTACTTGGGTGGATCCCAGGGGCACATGGGGGCCAAACCAAACCACACAGCATATTATGGCCTCAGTGTCTCGTGTCATTTCTGACAGTGTCCCATTGGCTGAATCTTGTTAAATGGCCATTCCCACAATTGACAGGCTAAGGCAACATACCCTTGTCCCCATGCCACATGGCAGAAAGTGGGGGAGGGGAGGGAAAATCACAACTCCACTTACCACTCAAGGTACTGACGCCTTCGAGCCTCCCAATAGCTCCTTGAGAAAGGTGATACTGGTGAGACATAATCATCCCTACTCCTGGAAACAAGAGACTCAGAGAAATCTGTGGCTTCCAACATGATAGATTCAGGTGCTGGTCTTTGAATTCAAGTTTTCCTAATTGCCTGTATGGTATGGCCAATTTGGAGAAGCTGCATGCAAAGTTTCATGCTTTTCTACAGCATTATGATTATGACTCAGCACATCCATAATCTCATTTATTCCTCTCTTAGGCATATATTCGGTTGGTCTTATTAGCATTTGCCTATTTTACTGATTTGGTGGCTGAGACCTCTTGCCCCATTGCAGCAATGCGCCTGTATGAAAGCTGTGTCCCACGATGTTCCTTGTTTCTTCTAGGTATGGCATGAGGGAAACATATTTCCCCCTTTTCCTTCACATGGGATTTCCTTGCATTTAAAATCCTGTGATGATAGAGGTGGTTTATTTAGAAGAGCATTGACCTCCTTGGAAGAAAGTTCCTGCATAAATTTGAAGTGTTATGGTGAGATGCTATCCTGGAGACGTATGTGTGAATAATAAAAATGTCAGCACCTGCCTCCAAGAACCACTGAATGGAGGGAAAGGAAAATACCATACATCAAAGACAGTTAGAGGTTTATTTAGATTTTAAATCCCCTGGGCCAGGACCACACCTACAACATTGTCACATCCAATTAATGTTGAAAAGTCATTGTCCAGCATATGATGCACAGTTGTGGTGACATCCTACACCAGCTCTCTCATGGAAGCAAACTATGGTCCGGGCACAATGAACTTCCATTCCTTGCCTGTGTGCTCAAGTCCCCCAGTAGTTGAGCAGTTGTTTATTAGCATAAGGCTCTGCCAGTGAGCCAAGGACAGGGACCTGTTTTCTAGAGCAGAGTAAGGACCTGTGAAGAACCTTTGTTCAGTGGCCTGGGATGGACCTGGATGAGTTATGATTCATAACTTTTTAGGCAGGAAATTAGCCCAGGCACGAACTCATTAGACCTACTTCTTAGAGATCTCTAGTCTTCGCGGTGGATGCTGTTGGTTCCCTGGTCACATACTAATTGGGCTTTTAGTAAAAAAACCCAGTTTACTAAAAGCCCAGCTACCAGTAGCTCATTGACCCTTTGCTTTCTTGAGCCACAGAAATGTCTTTGCTTGCACGGGATGGGACAGGGGTGCAGGCTGACACTGTGGCATGGGGAAAGTCCCCAGGAGTGACTTTCAACAGATATCAGTGGGAATCAGTGGATCAGAGATCCAGCTTCCTCCCCCATTAGCGTGACAGCACAGAAGCATGTCCTCCACCTCCAGTGGGACTGAACCCCAGTTGCCTACAGAGGTAGCTTGTTTACTTACCATCCTCCTCTTTGGCTCCTCTCTATTTCTTGTATTATTTCCTTAAATCCCCATTCTGTCCATACTGTTTGGGCTTCTCTCCCAAAGATACTATCTTGATGTCAGCTTCTGGGAGAGAGTGCAACCCAAGACCTCCTTCAAACACCTAGCATTTCTATCACAAGCTGTGTGGGACAAGTCAAAAGCACGTGAAGTCATACAATGCTCTTGATTCCCAGGGGCACAGAGGAGAGGGAGGGAAGATGGACTCCTTGAAGTGAGGGAAAGGATGGTAGCAGGACAGGTCAAGAGGGCAAATGGGGGGACGGTGGGCAAAGGTCAAGTAGGGGGCACAGAGATCCTCAAAGGTTTAGGGGAATGGGCTGTTGACACATGGAAATAGGTACTGTGACAGTTAGATTTATTTTCAGGCAAACTGTTCACCACAAGCCCAAAGTTCCCCTAAAAAATTCCTAAGAAAAGCTTCCAGAGGTTTTGAGGATCTGGTGACCATATTTTCTGAATCAAAAATTGGGAACCAGTCTGCTAAATAATGTTTTGTTTATGATTTGTGAATATATGTGCACTGAAAAAGACATGAGAGAGAATATTGGGAATTGAGCCCGCTCCAGAAATTCTGAGATTTGTGGTCACCATCCTCAGGGATCATCTGATTTACTGTTTCTCAACAGACTGAAAATGTTATCATGGGGAAGGAGGAGGAGGATCAAAAGTGGAAATCAGAGTCTCTAATATTATCGAGACTATAACAAAGCTTATTTATGACAATAATACTACAACTTTATTTCCTTAAAGATTACCATAAGTGAATAATTGTTTATATGTGTATAAATGTTCATAACACATAAAACCTCTAGATATTTTATTTCTAAGGTGATGGGAATCAGATTCTCTGAGTAACTGACAAGGTGTAGACCATGAAAGGTTTAGTCATTAATTTAAATCATGTTTATTTATAACTTAGGAATGAACACAATGCCCTAGAGATAAAATGACAAATAAAACAGATTCTTCATCCTAATTAGGTTTAAAGTGAGGCTGACAGACATCACAGACAAATAAGCAAAGATACTTTGCAAAGAAAATGCAAAATTGCAACAAAATTACAACGGATGAAATAACATTTATGGTACTTCTTTAAATATAGAGAGATTTAGAGGACCCACAAAACATGACCAGGATGAAATGGTCAATTTATGGTGACTGGTCTTTAATCTTTCCATCAGTATTTCCTCACTCTTACAACAAGAGAGTGCAGATAAAGTACCTAGTACATTGCCTGGTACAAACATGGTACATCAAATTTTTAACTCCTTCCCCTCCACTCCTAGTTCATGGGTCTTCAATATATAATATATAAGATATTTACATGCAAAAAGTAACTGGAATGTCAGTTACTATTACTAGTATCGCCACTATACTCCTCAACTTCATCAAGAAACAGAACATGCATCAACCATGCAGGGCACCCATGCGCTCTTCCTTGGAGGGACTCTGCTATAAGGGAGCATAGCTGACTTGGTAGCCCCAGCTACCACACCTCAGGTCCTCTGTTGCATTTAAGCCAAAGCCACTCTTTCTCTCACTGTTCCCAGTCAAGGACTGGGTAGAGCAGGGCAGCTGGGACCAGCTTGTTTCTTCCTGACGTGGAACTCTGCACTGGGCAGACTTTGGGGACCCACGGTTGACCTGAGACCTACTCAGCACTGCAGCCTGAAACTTTTCTTTCCCTCCTGTCATTCACAGGTATTAGACAGCTGTATGGTTGGAAGGCTCCTTGCACCTTCTCCTGCCCCTGCCCCCCAACCCTTAATCTAATTTCACAATACATCTTCCCATAATCTCCTGTATGTCTATTCTCATGTTCTTTCTCAGAGGACCCTAACTACACAAAACAACGAATGCCATGAGTCCACTGAGAAACACGATGCATTCTAACACAGGTCCCCCTTGAATGCCAGCAAAAGCAGCTTAGCTTTTCCAAATCTCAAAAGCATCTTATCAAGCAGGATGCTGAATTTTTTGTGGACTTGGGGACACAAAGGTGGGGGAGCCTACATGGTGGTTTCTAAGTAGAACGAGCCTCTGATTGGGATTCTGGGGTTACTGCTCTTAGTCCATTGCCTGCTTGCTGAAGGTCAATCAGAATTTCTGCTCTACAAGTCCCGTATTGCATTCAAAGTCTTCTCTCCCTTTTATACCTTTGTAAAATACCAATCTGGTCATTTCTATGCATTGTTGAGAGGGCTGAAGACAAAGCAGAGGGGAAACAGCTAGAACTTTAACACAGGAAGGTATGAGAGAGTGATCATTTTTATCCTCTAGGCATTATAGACTACTATGATTAGGCCTGTGTTTATTTTCTGGGCCCTGGTAATGTTATTCACATTTCTGATGTAAACTTCTTTCTATACAATGAGTGTTCACGCCATAGTCGTTTTAGCTCTTCTTTATTTAGGTCACAAATGCACTATTATTTCCCAAACTCTACACAGCTCTGTATGTCTTTTAAAAGAATATATTTTTTAAATATTTATTTATTTGTGCTTACAAGCTGGGGTGTAGGCCAGAGGTGTGGGGGGTGAGAGGATTCACCAGAGACATAGTGGGGAGCAGAACAGATAGATTGACTGAAGTACACTGCTGAGGAGAGTAGCAGGCAAGGCAAGAGAGATCTGCTGCGCCATGTGGGAAGCTGCCTGGCTGGGGATTGAACTCATGCTGCAGTGGCTCTGTATAGTTTCATAGTGCTGCGCTTGACCTGCTGCGCCATCAGGAGGCCCTTTTAAAAGAATATTGCTGTTATACTTGCTCCTTATACTTGCTAACATGAAGTATGTTTTTTTTTTTAATTTTAACTATTCATTTCCTTTAGCCCTTTTAGTTATTTAGGTTGATGCTTAAGTGCTCTCACTTAATGGTTGCAATTTGCATTTTCCTGATGGCTAGTGATGCTGACAGTCTTTCCACGTGTTTATTGGTTGCCTGGGTGTCTTCTGTGAAGTGTCAGCTCAGGTGTCATGGTCATTGTCCTGTTGGCTAGTCTGGTTTTTCCTTACTGATTTGTATGCATTCTTTATATATTCTGACAAGTCCTTTGTCAGATAGATGTACTGTAATAATCCATAACACTTTGTCACTTGCCTTTTCATTCTCACAGGATGTTTTCCAATAAACTGGGTTCTTGATTTTAATTATAATTTATCCAATTTTTCCTTTGTGTTTACTGTTCTTTGCATTCTATTAAGAAATCTTTGCCTATCTCAAGGTCATAATGGTACATGTAGAAGTTGTTCTCTCTCTATATATATAACATATACATATGATATATACACACACACATATATATATATACAGCTCATGTATATTTAAATACATGATAAGTTAATGAAGTTTTACATAGTCAGGCTGCATAGGTTACAATTCTGACTCCTCATAACAACCCCATGAAGTAGGTACTATCCTAGTTTTATGGCTGAGAAAATTGAAGCCAAAGCATGTCCATGGTCCAACTAGTGCATGGGAGATGGGGATGAATCCATTATGGCTTCAGAATTCTCACTTCTGGTCTCTACCTTGCCCTGAGTCCTCCAAAGGCTGTTTGATCTTTCATCCCTCATCAACAAAATGAAATCAATTGAATCCATGACACAAGGTCATTTGAAGGGCTAAAGGAGTTTAAATTATCTAGCATGGCTCCCAGAACATGCTGACCTGCATAAATATTTTCATTTCTGTGGTTGCTAATACTCCCTCTAAAAAATAAAAACTGGAAGAGGCCAAAGGCTCACTTTTCATTTTTTGTCTTTTTTTGCTTGGAACAATGTGTAAGCGAGCTTCTGCAATGGCTAAGCTAAATTTTAACACCCAGAAACCCCAGAGAGATCCCACTGTCATCAAAACCTTGATGTATTATCTCTTTACAGTGAGTATAATAAAAGCTTCAGATATATAACATGTCTCTATGCATAAAGATGGAAGTAGGAGCAGATATGAAGATGGACAAGGTTAGACAGTGGGGTTCTTGCCATTCCCACACTTCAGCCTTGCCCCTGCTACAAAGAGCCTATTGCTCACAAGAAATCAATGAGCAGATCAGAAGCCCGAATGCTTGGAAAGGGCAAAAAGTTCAAAAGTTCAGGACAAACTCTAGATGACTTTTAGTTATAACTGGAACCCACTCGGAAAGTTGACTTTCTTTTCTTCTGAAATGTAATATTTGGGAAACACTTAATTTTGAGTCAAGTGGATCCATGACAATTCCTCTAATTCTCTCTCAAACTTTTTATTAACCAAATGAGGGAAGTTGCAGAATACTGAGGATTCTTTAAGAAAATAGCTCTAATTCTTTTAAGGAGAAAAGAAGCAGAAAGAGGAGAAAGAAAGGGGAAGGGAGAAGGGTACACGCGCGCACACACACACACACACACACACACACACACACACACACACACGGCGGTGGGGGGGGCAGAGAGAAAGAGAGGAAGGGAGGGAGGGAGGGAGAGAGAGAGAGCGAGAGAGAGAGCACAAGTGCAAGTGCAAGTGCAAGTGCAAGTGCAGGAGGAGAAAGAAGAAATAGCCAGGAATGCCAGGAGTTTGAAGTTAGACACCAGGGGGTTGAATTGCTAGTTTCAAACTTTTGAAAGCTGATTGCTCTGAGTAATCTTCTAAGCTCTGATTTCATTTATAAAATGGGGTAGCAAACCTTGTCTGCTTGGTCCTGGTGAAGATATGCAGAGGACCCAGCTCATTGTGAACTGACTTCTCCATAAATAGTCATCCCCTAGTTTTCCTCATTCATCACTTTCTTTTCTTTCTTCATGACAATAGCTCTTGGCAAGCAAATCTACGGAACAGGGCTCACAGGCACAGAATTTAGTATGGATTAATGGTCCTATAACTATACATCAGCAGCCTATATTAGGAGAATCTGGAGTGAGACACTGCTGTGTATTTTTGGATTGGTCTTTGGTAAGAAACTCAACGGGTCTGGGAGAGGCAGCTGATCTGTAAGATGAGGCTGTTCTTTTCTCATAGGCTGTTGCAGAAGTAGGTGCAATAAAATACTGAAGTGCTTTGCACAGCAGAAAAATCAGTGTGAAGTGTTAGGGCTACATGTTTACGTGCTAATGAACATACACTAGGTATTCTTGTTGACTGGATACTTCTTTATAAAAGCTTAGACACTGATTCATTTTTCTCACAGCAAAATTTTGAAAAAAAAATTTTACAGCACATTTGGCAAATCATCACACGTTTATTATAATTGATATGTCTTCCAAAGTAGACAGTTTTATTCAGCTGGGAGTATGTGGTATGTGCATGTAAAAACAACCAAGGGAAAAGAACAATTGAAATTAAATTTAAAAAAAAAAAGACCTTCAAAAATTGGGTCAAATTTCTTTAAAGGGTTCCTGAAAGCAGAATGGAGAAAAGTAGTTAATTCAATATACTATTTCGTCCATTCAATGATGCAGATTTACAACTTGGAACACGAGTTCAACCCCAAAACCACATCAGAAATTAAAACAAAACAAAACAAAACAAAAACCAAAACCAACAAGCCAGCCTCAGCCTTGACTGCCTGCAGGATGGACTCCAGACCCACTTAGCAGAGTGGCTGTTGGTTACATGCATTGGATTTTAGCCACAAAGATAACTTCATGCATGATACTGAAATTTGCATTTTGGTGCTTACACCTCCATTAAGATCTCTACAAGAAGTTATCCCAGCTGTGTGTTGTGAACATGAAGAGTCTCCTCTTTAAAGGAGGACTAGCAGCAGATCAGGGGTGTGGGCCTGTGGGGCCTGCAGTGGTGGTTCCTGCAGGGTCTGCCTCAGCCAGCAGCCTTGCCTGAGCTCATGCGCTTCCCAGCAAACCCGGAATCTGCTGACCTTGGAAGTAGGAGAATAAAAATGTATGGCAATTTCTGCCCATAGCATGATAACATGAGGTCCCCTCATGCCGGTCAATCTTTATCATGTCTGTGCTACAATTGACCTTTTTCCCTGCACAGTCCTGCTTTCTCCCCATTCCTTTTACAGATTTTGATCCTTAAAATGTCTTGTACCTCAAACTCCTGTTGTAGAATTTAATTTTGTCAATTCAACCTGCCTCACACACTCTACTTTTTGATGGGAAGAGTAACTCCAGCTATTACTAACCCTTGATAGACCATGCAGGCATGTCTGTGAGAGGAATCACCAGGGAAAGGGGAGGTTCCAGGTATCCTTCAAGGGAGCAGCAAGGGAAAAATAGATAAAACTGGGAGAAGGAAGAAAAGGAGAGAGCAAGAAGGAGACCAGGAGGAGGCACGTGGAAAAGGGAGACATGTGAAGAGGCTGCACTTGGCCTTGGACTTGTACCTGGGACTTGGGGGTCATGGAAGGAGACATTTGAAACAGACCTGGGGGAGAGACCTGTGAGGAGGCTGACAATGGCAGCCTTTATATTGATTGGGTTTGACTTTACACTTTTCCTTTCAGACTTGCCTGGCCCCTTCTGCACCTTTCTTATGGGTCCCCATTAGGAAGTGTCTCAGACTTGGCAAACTTTTGGGCCTCAGTGCTCCTGCTTTGGGTCAACAGTCTTTGGGCATTTACCCGTGAGTTGATGGGTAATTTTGGGTGTTTGATTTAGAAACTACATTCTTGCCCCTCTCTTCTATCTGTTGCACACTAATTGTACTGAAGTTCCTTTCCATTGAAGGTCTTATGCACTAGCGTATGTTTTGTCTTTATGTGACAGATAGCAGAACCCACTTAGAGTGGGCCGGTCCCAATTGCCCCTTATCCTTCCCTGTAAAATTTCGACTTAGGTGGTTAATGATGAAAGGCAGAAGTTAGGCCCATGTGTTTCTACAAGAAAATGTTCATCCTCATCAGTCATTGGCATCACTCTAGAAATGGTCACACAGGCCCTAATGAAGGGTTGGGCCATCATGTTAGGAGAGGGAGGAAGATGAAACAGCCATAATTAAAGGCCCAGAGCCTCACGCATGTATGGGTTTGACTAAAACAAACATAATGTTAAATGAATCTCTAATTCTCTAATCCATGATCATTTTAGCTTTCTAACATCCCACTGTATCTACCTCCTATGCTGAGATATAACATTCAGTTGCATAGGTATCAGGTATTTCTCAGTTGTCAATATTTAACAGGCTGTCTAATACTCCCTGGAAGCTGAGATCGAAAAGTCAGCCCTCGCTCATGTTTTTCTTCTGATGCTGTGATTTAGTTTAGGTCTGTTTCAGGGAATGCATTTTCAAACCCAGGGTCTTTAAAGTTTTGGCATATTTGCTATCTTTATTAAAATAAATGTTAACAAATAAGATTTAAGGTATAAACTATGGTGGGTTAGGGCAGACACAACTGGTTGTCTATCCCATATCCATGCCTTTCATTCCTTTTGCTAGAATAATTCAATTTAAGAGAAAGATGGCAACACATAGGGTATAAATGATGTGATTTACCTACATCTACACTGTCCAATAGGTAACCACACAGGACCATTTAAATTCAAATCAATGACAACAAAATTAAACATTCCATTTTTAGTCACACAGCCACATCTTAACTTCTTAATTGACACCTGTATTTAGTGGCTACCATATTGGATCATGCAGACATAGCCTTTTTTTTGTCACATAAGGCTGGTATAACCAATCAGGGAACCTATTTCACTTCATGAGAACTTTTCCTCAATGACCGCAGGACATCTCATTTTGGCTAATGGCATGTAGGAGTAAGTCTTGTGGCAGCTTCTGGGAAATACTGTTTTCCTTAAAGAGAACTAGTGTGGGAAGAGAAATCTCTTTGTTCCTACTCCCTTCTTTCTGCTGTGGAAGCTCAGATGTGAGATGAGGATGTGGTCCACAGGGGGCGCCTCCATTCTGCAAGAAGTGTCACAGTGGAAGGAATCAAGTCCCCACCCTTGATGGCGTCACCAGTCTAAGAACCTGCCAACCTCCAAACTTCTTGCTAATTGAAAACTTAGTATTCACGGGATTTAACCTTGATTCTTCAGTGTTCCCCTCCCCCCCACCTCTTTCTTTCATCTAATTGGTATGATTTTTAAAAATTAATTTCCAGTTGCTTACATATCTATGTAACTTTAGAGGTGTATTTTCACTCCTTTGTATGTGGACATGCTTCACTCACCCTCCACCATGTTGTCTTCTTCCTTCCCCTTATCCCCTTTGTTAGCCAATAAATTTTTCAGTCTAAAAATAATTTTGCTGTGCTTTTCCAGTAGGTGTTATTTGGTTATTTATATCCTACAAATAAGTAAAACCATCCAGCCACCTGTCTTTCACTTTCTGATTTCACTTAGCATAATCACCTCACGATCCATTTTGTTCAAAAAGGCACTATTTCATAAGTTCTAATAGCTGAGTTGTATTCCACTGAGTATATACTCTACAATTTCTTCATCTAGTCATCTGCTAGTGGGCACTTGGGTTGGTTCCATGACTTGGCTATTATGAATAGTGCTGCTATTAACATAGGAGCACATATATCTTTTCGTATTAGAGTTTTAATATTCTTTGGGTAAATCTAGCAGTGGTATTGCTAGGCCATATAGGACTTTCATTTTTATTTTTTTAAGGTATCTTTATACCATTTTCCATAGAGGTATTACCACCAACAGTGGATTGATGAGAGCTCCTTTTTCTGTGAATCTTTGCCATTTGCTGTTTCCAGTCTTTTTGATATGGGCCATTCTTATGGGGTGAGGTGACATCTCATTGCAGTTTGATTTGCATTTCCCTTACAGTAAGTGATGTTGAACATTTTTTCATGTACCTGCAGGCCAAATTAATATCTTTTTTGAAGAGATGTCTATTTAGATCTTTGCCCAGTTTTTGATTGGGTTGTATTTTTTCAGGTTTCCTCTTACTTATAACTTAAGCATTCCCAATTGAAATAAGAAATCCGGAAGAAGAAAACCAAGAGAGAAAATTTTTATTCATGGTCCTCCTACCCCTCTCTCCTAGCCCAAAGGACAAGGTTTCTTATCTATGCACATGTTTTCACAGGGCCATGAGCACATGATTGTATGCACAATCGTTGTGACTTTTAAATTTGCTTTTTCTCCTAACATAAACATTGTGTTCATTGAAGAAAATTAAGCAAGATAAAAAAGTGTAAGGAAGAGGGCCACCCTGGTGGCGCAACAGGTTAAGTCGCAGCGCTATGAAGCTATCTGCAGCCATTGCACCATGAATTCAATCCCTGGCCAGGGAACTTCCCACATGATGTAGCAAACATTTTCTGTCTCACCCACTGCTCCCCTCAGCAGTGTATTTCAGTCAATCTGTCTGTTCTGCTCCCCACTTTCTCTGGTGAATCCTCTCACTGCCTACACCCAGCTTGTATGCATAAATAAATACATCTTGAAAAAAAGTGTAAGGAAGAGATTAAATCTCCCAGCTATTCACCATGAAAATCAGTCTTAACACAAAGACTTATCTTTACAATTTTTCACACAGTTGATGTACTTTATGCACTGACTTTTAAGAGTCATTAACACAAAGTCCTCTACCTATTCTATAGAGAAGATGACAAATAATACTACCACGATGTGGGTTAGTAGTTTTACTGCAATTAAAAAACTGTACACAGTATGTGTCTTAGTGTAACAGGGTAATCCCCAGGTAAATAGGAGGTTCCAGGTTCCTGCCCTACTCAGTGAAAGGTGGAGCTGAGCAAGGAGGAAAAGTTAGAGACGACCAGGAGAAAGGAGGGATGAGATGAAGGAGGAGACCTGCAGGAGGCACGTGGAGCAGAGAGACATATGTAGAAGACATGCCTGCTTCCTGGCCTTAGACTATTGCCAGGGACTTGGGAGATATTGAAGGAGACACTTGGAGGAGATAGAAACATAGGTAACAGATCCATAGAGAGGCTGACAGTGGCAGTCTTTATCTTGATTTTTGTTTTGTTCTTTTCCTTCCAGACTTGCTTTGCCCCTTCTTCTCTTTCCTATAGGTTCCCATCAAAGGTGCTTTATAAAGTGTGGCAGGATTTTGGGCCTCAGTGGTCCTGCTTTGGGTCAACCCTGTTTGGTTAAGCATTTGCCAATGAGGGGATGGATAAGTTTGGGTGCTTGATTTGGAAACTATAGTCTTTCTCTTTTCTCTATTGCACAATAATTATATTAAATATCTTTTCTATTGAAGGTCTTATGCACTAGAGTATACTTTGTTTTGATGAAGTGGATGGTAGAACCCATTTAGAGTGTACAAATTTGGGGTCCCCAGGATGCCCCTCAACCTGCCCTGTAACACTAGGGGTGCATAAATTCACATCCTAGTTTGTTCATAATGAAAATGAACATTAGATTTATTATGAAACTCTGTAAATATCCTTTAGATCCAGAAAAATTTTAGGAATTATACAAATATTTTAGTTGGTTAATATAATTCCGAACAAGGGGGTATTCTGTTTTTTCTTCCACAGATGCTTTATGATTAAGTTTTTCTTCCCCCTACGGTTGTTTTCTTATTGTAGTTTGTATGCTTTATTAAAAATATCAGAAGCAACCAACACTCTACAAGGAGTTACAAGGACATATTCTCCCCATTTATATTTTTCTTTTTTACAAAATCAGCAGTGCCTATGCTGTTTTGTTCTTCATTATATTCCCAGTACTGGTTAGCACAGGCCCTGGACTATTGCAGGCACTTCACAGTGGCTTACCTAGCAGTGGGAACACTGAAGACCAGCAGGTGAGGCATCTTTTCAGTGGGAAAATTACCTGATTTAAGAAAGGGTTTGGGAGAATTTTATTTATTTTCATTTATTTGTGTTTTTAAAGATTTATTTTATTTATGCATACAAGAACTGGGGTGTAGGCCAGGGGTAGAGGGGTGGTGGGAGGATTCACCAGAGACAGAATGGGGAGCAGAACAGCAGATCGACTGAAGTACATTGCTGAGTGGAGCAACAGGCAAGACAAGTCTGCTGTGCCACAGAGGAAACTCCCTGGCTGTGAATCGAACTCGTGCTGCAGTGGATGCAGATAGCTTCAAAGTGCTGAGACTTAACCACTTGCACCATCAGGGAGGCCCTGTTGACAGGATTTAAACATTCTTCAAAATATTAGAGAAAATAAGTAAAAAATAAAAAACAAGAACTAACAAAATCATGTTTATAGACAGTCATTTGAAAGAAATTCCCAAAGTGCTGTGAGTGAGGAGACAAAAGTTTTTCAAAGACGAGCAACATACGTTTCCACAAAATTCTCAATCTAGTTTTTCAATAATAAAAAAAAAAAGGAGGACACGCCCCCAAAACATGGTGGCGAACAGACGCTAGGATCAGGCTCTCCTACAAAAAATCGATTTATGGAGAAAAATATCCCTAACTTTGAGAGCTGTCTCGAAGAGAACCGGATACCCTACGCAACACAATCGACTCCAGGGGTGCTTTGGACTTAAAAATACACTGAAGAGTCGGAGTAAAGAGAAGAGAGGGGACATCTAATCGCACACAAAGAAGGAGCAGAGAGGAGAGATGGGCGGACCAGCTTCCCCTGAGAGCCACTGAATACAAGGTTAGAAACTGCGGTGAGGTCGGAGGGCTCCGGCCAGCTGACTGGGAGCGTGACCCCCACCCCCCAACCCCACGACCCCCCTCTCTTCCCTGCGTGGCAGCCCTGAGGAGCAGGAAAGTGGGAGTGTCACTGTGTCCCATCCCCCACCTGGGGCTAGGTAACATCTCAAAGGGGAGAAAGTCCAAGCAAGAAACATCCCCCACTGGATTCTAGGTGATAGATTAACCAGAAAAACCAGTTGGATGGAAAACCTCCTGTGGAGATCACCTCTTTCTGGGCTTTAGAATGCAAATGAATAGGAGGGGAAGGATGGAATTTAAGGACTATTGACTGACAATCCCCCGAAACCCCTCCCATACCTGTTGCAAAAAAAATCTCCAGGATGGAATTTAAGGACTATTGACTGACAATCCCCAAAACCCCTCCTATACCTGTTGCTGAAAAAAAAAAATCTCCTGCTGAAAAACTCTCTGGCCACACCCTCCCCTGCAAAGTGTCAACATCTTGGCACACGGAGGGCAGCAAAAACAAACAAAAAAACAAAAAAAGATCACAGCAGGTGATGAACACAGCCCATTACTCGCCACCCCCTCCAACTTCTAGGTGGCTGCACACTGGCACCCTAGAAACTAGGTGAGGTGAAACGCTGATCAACAGCCACCCACAACCTCCACACCTGCACCCCTTCGCGGAGTAGCAGGCCCCAAGCAGCAGAAAACAAACGTAGACCAGGAGCTCCCAACACCCCAACACCCCCCCCCACCAGACATAACCCCAGGGGCAGGAATAGCCCCAGGCAAACATCGGAGGAAAGGGGGGGAGAGGGGAGAAAGAATAGAAAGACTCCCAGCAAGGACTAATGACAGCAGCAACAACAAGACAACAACATATGTCACTGGAAAGGAGGGGCTGAACCCCAGCAGGGGACCCAACCAGAAACCCCAGAACCT